>JAPMOB010252102.1:0-32738 GCA_029875015.1 Lepomis gibbosus
AATATCGGCCCGAGTCGGGTCGGGTCGGGCTCGGGCAGAGAATCTAAGCTCTACACCATATTATCTGCCCATAGAATTCTTGAGTGTTTTTGTTGTTGCTGTTTACATTCCTCCAGATCCAAATTTAAAAAATGCACTCCAAGAACTGTAGGAGGTCATCAGCAGTCACATCAGAACACAACCTGATGATGTTTGTACACCAGAGGAACAAATCTGCTGGACCACGTCTACACCAATATTCCTGGCAGCTACAAAGCCCTCCTTCGTCCCCATTTTTGTCTATCAGACCATATTTTTCTGCTTCCACTTACACCCACCTGATTAAAAGATCAAGACAGCAATTAAAACCGTCAAAGTGTGGACGGATGAGGCTACAGCAGCTCTGCAGGACTGTTTTGGGAGCACAGATGTGTTCAGAGAGGCCGCCACCCAGGAGAGCCACATCAACCTTGAGGAATATACATCATACATCAGCAAATGTATTGATGATGTGGTGATCACTAAGGGTGCTTTCACACCTGGATCAAGTGGAGATTTTGTTCCAAAACGAGGGGCGTTTCCCCTCTTACCTAGAACAAAACAACCGAGTCAAGATCACCTAGAGGAGGTGTTGCTGGCTCGATTCCATACGAATCCTGGAGCGGTTCGTTTGCAGTGAGAAGACAGCCGACCCATGAACCGGAACAAATTAATGTGTTGGCTGGCAACCAACGCCAAAAGAGCGTCAGCAGTGTATTTTACTAATTTGTTGCGGTATGTTGTTGTGGTTAATGTATTGTATTATGTACTGTTGTCTGAGTTTTTTTGCCTTCGCGCAGCACTGCTCTCTTTCATTTTATCACTAAACATTTTGTAGACTTCAGTGTTCTTGTGGTGTCCAACATCTGCGAGATGTGTTGTTCAGACCAAATATCTATGAGGCATTTCAGCTCCTCTCAGCACCAAATCAACCCGCCATTCATTTTGTGTTGTGTAGCATGGAGATGTCCCACAGTGCAAAGCGTGACCTGCACGCATGAGGTAATGACATAATGGCATAAGGAAAGCACAGGAAGGGTATGTGATTTGGACCCCTTTAGTGCAATGTGAACACAAGTGATGTATTCAAAGTGATTCAGAACAAAGTTTCTGTTCCTGATAAAATCATTCCCCAATCAGAAGGCCTGTATGAATAAAGAGGTGAGGGCTCTATCCAGAGCCAAAAAAGCAGCTAGACTGAAAGCTGGCATGAAGGAGGCGAAGCGGAGAAATCAGCAAAGACTGGAGAGACACCTCAACACCAACTACACCAAAGATATGCGGCAGGCCATCAAGAACATCACAGGCTACAATAGAAGGAGCATCCTCATCATGTGTGAGGCCACATTACCAGATTAACTTAACACATTTTATGCTTGCTTTGATCTCCTCAACAAGGAGCCAGCTGTAAAGTCTACTCCACCTCCAGAACAACGGCAACTGTCAGTATCC
This sequence comes from Lepomis gibbosus, assembly GCA_029875015.1. Lineage (NCBI taxonomy): Eukaryota > Metazoa > Chordata > Actinopteri > Centrarchiformes > Centrarchidae > Lepomis > Lepomis gibbosus. The sequence goes on from JAPMOB010252102.1 coordinate 1,471, forward strand.
ACAGTAAATGTGAGGAGAGTCCTGCTGAGAGTGAATATGAGTAAATCAGCTGGGCCTGGTAACATTCCTGGCCGTGTACTAAAAATCTATGCCAGTCAGCTAGTTGATGCTGTTACTGACATTTTCAACAACTCACTGTCTCAGGAGAGGGTTCCCATCTGCTTCAAGCCAGCCAAAATCGTTCCTGTACCGAAAAAGTCTACAGTGTCTAGTCTGAAGGACTACCGCCCTGTGGCTCTCACCCCCATTCTGATGAAGTGCTTTGATAACTGGTTCTTCAGCACATAATGAACAACATCCTCCCAGCCAGCCTGGACCCTCACCAGTTTGCTTTCAGCACCAACAGGTCCACAGAGGTTGCCATCTCCACTGCACTCCACTCAGACCTCACACACCTTGAGAAAAACAACACCTACATCAGCATGCTGTGGACAGCTCAGCATTCAATACAATCTCCCCGATGAAACTGATCAGCAAACTCAGCACTCTGGGTTTAAATACAACACTCTGCAACTGGATATTGGAAATCCTCACAAACAGACCAGACGGTTCGGATTGGCGGACTTACCTCCTCCACTCTTGTGCTCAACACCGGAGCCCCCCAGGGCTGTGTGCTCAGCCCCCTCCTGTTCACACTGTACACCCACGACTGCATCCCTCAACATGAAGTGAACCCTGTTGTGAAGTTTGCGGACAACACCGCCATCATTTGCTGGATTTCAAACAACGATGAGACTTCATATCAGGAGTAAATTGATAATCTTGCAGAGTGGTGTACAGATAACAACCTACCGCTCAACGTCAGCAAAACTAAGGAGAAAACAGGAGATAAAGACACACACTCTACATCAGTAGAGCTGAGGTGGAGTAGGTGAAGAGTTTCAGGTTCCGGGGAATCAGCATCACAGAGAACCTGACATGGTCATCTCACATCTCCACACTGGTGAAGAAAGCTCAAAAACGTCTGTATATCTTGAGGAAGCTTAAGAAGGCCAAATCCCCGAGCCATGTTCTTGTCAGCTTTTACAGGAGCAATAAAAAGCATCCTTACTGGAAACAAACTGGCACGGCATGTGCACGGCCCAGGACCGGGTGATTAAAAATGCTCGTTGGTCATCATTGGTACCCATCTCCCGAGCATCTGTGATATCGGTGAGTTGAGGTGCCTAAGCAGAGCCCAAAGGATGCTAAAGGAAAGTACTCATCCCAGCCACAGCCTGTTTACCCTGTTGCCTTCTGGGAAGAGATATAGAAGTTTCAAATCCCACGCCACCAGACTGCAGAGCAGCTTTTTTCCCCAAGCTATCAAACTCTAATTCATCCTCAGCACTGCTCCAGTGATCATTGAATATTGTTTATTTCTGTTTACCACTTTTATATTTGTTTCTGTATTAATGTATATTTGCTGCGATGTAGCACAAGGAAGTTACAAAGTTGAACTTCATTATATAACCTGTTATACTGTGACAATAAATGTACCTACCAACCTAACATGATTGGTTTAAACAAACTCTGATGTGTTTGACCAATGATGTCTGCTATGGGCTAAACAACTGAGACTCACAAGTCAGAACAGAACTACCAAATGACAGATGTGAAAGTCTCCTTGGGGTGTTTTTACAACCCAACTGTTGGATTAAATTCCATTTGCTCAGATATCTGGTAATTTGAAAGACTAAAAAACTAGACCTATTGTGGTCTGAAAACAAATAGCGGAACCACTGTATTTTTTTGATTATAGATGTGTTATTAAAAAATAGTATTAAATTAAATCCATCTTCTGATCATGAAGTGTTCAGGAAATGGTCTTAAGCAGTCTGCATAAGAGATAGAGAGAGACATATTTATTTATGCTTATCATTTCTTAACCATGCCCAGTATACAGACTAGCACAAGTGCAAAAGTTCTCAGTAAAATACATAATTAGTACAGTAAAATAAAATATAATGGGACACAAATACACCATATAAGGTTAAGGGAAAGTACAAATTAAAGTAAAATATTTGCCGCATATTATGGATAATGGTCTATAAAACACTAAGGCACTTCTGACACAGTAAGTATGCTAGTGGTGACAAGAAATCATCTGATGTAGAATCATGCTGCATCAGCTCTGTCTTCAGATGTTAAAACACACTGACAGAGCTAACATCTGCTGTTGTGACAGGTGTAAGAGTTTACTTTCATGAGCTGCATGAGATACAAAGTCAAAACCACTTCTTAGACCCATGATGCACTCGGGCTCAGCATGAACTTTTGTTGAAACAGCAGTCTGTGCCAAAACACGAGAGTAATGTTTAATAGGGGATTAGTAGTTGAGCACGCACACACATACAGACTGAAAAATGAGAGGAAAGATGTATCCTTGCAGAAGAAGAAGAAACTTTATTTATTAGTTTTAATCCCAAGACTGAATTTGGCCAAAAGTGTTTAAATCCTGTTCCTTTTAATGATCTGTCGGCTTATTCTTTATATGGTGGATGCGGTGTCAGGATGCGAGACACTGACACATTTTCTTTGCTTTGCACACATGAAACAGCCACTAACTTCTTTAAATCACAAATAACTTTGAAGTAGTATACTCTCATTAACTCTAAAACTCGTAATCTTAAAGAGGATGAAAATATGAAATAAATGAGACAAATCCATTTCTTTGACCAGAGGAACTTTTACTCTAAAAACTTGAAGAAGAAAACCGACTACTTTCCCATTTAACCTTATTTTATTTTTTCTCCACATCACACAGCACTTAACGACACTTTAACAATTTCACCTCAAGGTCCATTTAGTAGCTGTTCTGGTTCCTGCAGCTGTATCACACTGTACTGACCATCAGATTGAATTTGCTCAGATTCTGATTCTGAGAATCTCAAGAACTTCTCACCTATATTGACTTAAAAGTTGAACTTGACAGTTTATGAACTGAACTGCAATGAACTGCTAGCTGACTTTGTTGTTGTATCTGGATGAACGAATCAGTCTCTCTTCTGTCCAATGCATAGTTTTCATTGCCTGGTTCTATTACTGAAATTGTTATTTGGTAGTTAAATTAGTAAATTGTCAGAAATGTAAATGATTGAAGCAGTGGTTCACAAACATTGTCTATCGTGTCCCCCTTCAGATCTGGAAAAATTTCATGCACCTGCACCACATGTAAACCGACATCAGCACAATAGCATCAACAAACTCATTTATATATATATATTTCAACATGGCTTTCGGCCAAGAAATAGTCTACCGCAAAACCCCTGATAAAACAGATATAATATGTTAATGAGTAAACTTTAGATGTAGGCACATTTGTTTTACCATTTGACCGAGCCAGGCTAGCAGTTTCTCCATGTTTCCAATTTTTATGGAAATATAAGCTAATAGGCTGCAAGCTAAAGCCTCATATTTGATGGACAGATAAGAGTGTGGTATCGATCTTCTCATCTAACTGTTGGGAAAAAATCAAATAGAAGAGTAGAGAAGGTGAATAAGAATTACTTTATTAATGCCTTTTGGGAAATTCCTGATTTTTCATTTCACATTTTTAAGATGTACACACAATAGGCCCAAAAAGACAAAGATACACAGATACTGAACTCATCGGAACTCATAAGAACTCAGAGAGATGCATCTTGGGGAGAGATGTTAGAGTGGTGGGGCTTAAAAGTACACAAGTAAAAATAAGAAACCTTCTCTGTTTCCAGCATCTCAAATGTGAGGATTTGCTACTTTTCTCTCTTTTATATCACTTTAAATTCAATTATTTGGGGGTTTGGACTGTTCAGACAAAACAAGCAATTTGAAGACATCACATTGGGCGCTGTGATGGGTGTATATAGATGAATCAAATTAATTGTTATGCTGTAGCCACAGGTGTTCCCTAAATTAACAGATAAGGATTGTTTATTACCTTGTGATTCAGATACATTTAATGGAACTGAAGCCACAATTGTGTGTGTCGTAGGAGTGGAATCAGGTGTGCAGTTTAGTGGCAGCTGCTAATCATTATCATCAGCCTCCTCTGCTTTACATACTGTGTGTCCACTCCACCACGCCGTCAATTGCAAATTCATCTCGACAGTTAGTCTTGTTCCAGCTCTCAGCGATACTCAGTGTTTTTGTGCCACGCTGTCTTTCTGCCTACAGTCATTCCGGGTCCGACTCCTGCTCTGTCCCGCTCCCACTCAGCCCGAACCTGCTCTGGATCTTCATAACTCTTCCCTGCATACCCTCAGCTCGACGTTTGTCACTCCCTCTAGGCTGCCTGTTCACTTGCCTCGCCCGGTTACGCTCCTTGATTCAAGTCCCTGCCTTAACTCTCCCGGAGGCAGGGAGACTCCTAAGAACAATTTCACCTGTTTGGCAATAAACTCTTTAGCATCTAGTTCACAGCTTGGTGTCTGTGTTCTGCAGTTGGGTTTGCTCCATTAGTCTGTGTAACATTAAAAGATACTGTGCAAGAAAACATACTGAAGAGTATGAGTATCAGACAAAATGCAAAGAAACTCATGGGTCAGTGCATTTTGATTAATGGTAAGACATCACTTGCTGTGAGGAGAGGATGAAAAGAAGATTATTTGACAGAAACAATGATGCTACAACCACGACTAAATCATGGATACATTAGCTACCTAGGGTAAGGTTTCTGAGTACAGCACAGTTTACATACAGTGACCAGGCAAATAGAAATCTTTGTACATGCAATCGTAAATAAAACCACTGCAATAGATAAACAGATTGGAGAGGACGCTGGCGTATGTTGTTAGCCACTTCTCCGCTGTTTCTCCGTCTAAACAGTATTTCTTTTTTGAGCTTTTGCATCAATCGATACCAAATTTAAACAACATAGAACTCAAAACCTCTCCACTGGCCACATCACCAGGAAACTGTATGTTCTAAAATATCCCCTAAAATATGTACTTTGGTAAAAATTACGATGTATACATTAAAGATGTGCAATGTATTACTGTTGAATTTACATTTAATAACATTACATTTTTAGGGTTTACAGGGTACATATTGTTGCTCTTCACCCAAGTTCACAAAAGCAGCTTTTCTTGCATCCTGTTAATACATTTACATATTTTATAGATGAGCTAAACCGCAAATGAATGTAAATGATCAATATTTATCATATATTTATATTTATAAGATGAGATAAATTACACCTCATTATTAGATGTACATGTAGGGCTGTGTGTGTGTGTGTGTGTGTGTGTGTATTCAAGTAGTCTGTGAAGGCATTCATCAAGCCCTTCTTATCGACTATGGAGCTATAATGTAATTTCAAGAGTAAAAAATGATGCACAGTGTAATGCACCCATGGTGCACTGCATTTAAAACCTATTATTCACCAACGACTTGTCATCAATAGTTCTCAGCCATTTTTGCAGCTGCTTAACAATGTTAAATGGCAACATATTTGTACCTGAGTAGGCTCTCATTCTGGTTTGTGTGCTTGTTACAGATGGTCAGCACTAACCTTTCATTATCTCTTCCGGTGAAAGAAAGACACCCAAAGAAAGGTAACACAATTACACAGAAAGCAATTAGTGCCACGCTCTCAGCGTTGTGGAACCGAGAGGTGTAATTACGCAGATGAAGTTTGTGACTGCTATGAATGCCTCGAATATGAGATAGTGCCATTATCCATCCGTGTTCATGTAATTAGTGTTTCGTTCACTTTTTGCTGCGACATTAGGGGTAATGTTGCAGGGAAGAGAGCGGGGTGGAGGCACAGACACAGCTTTCATAACTCACAAAGTTGTTTCACTGTCACTTAATGTAGCATGAAACATCAAAAGGTTGTACCAAACAATGCAATACATCAACTGATAGGCCCTTTTATTGATCGGAGACTGGTACTTCGAAAACAATTCACTGCTGAATGTTTCTTTTGTGGAATTGCTTTTGTGTACCCATACTGAATTTTCTCTTCAACATCTTCAACCATAATCCTCCCTCCATCAAACTTTATACTTGCTTAACTTTATACTTATACAGGCAGACTGTGACTCTTACTGCTAAATTAAATAGCTGAAAGCATGTAGGCCTGAGCTGGCAGTGAAAGTGTCTTATTGTTATAATTATACAAATATAATTATTAATATTATCATATGTAGCCATTTTGCTCCAATTACACTTCACACAAAAGCTGTTTGCGACCTATCCTTTCTTTTCTCCATGAGAGGGAAAAAGTTTGCATTGTTGCGAGGCACTGCAGAGAGCCCCCAGCTGCAGTAGTGCATGGATCATGCGTAACATTCATCCAGCCAGATGGAACGATCACGAACGGTTCACAGTACGTCGGCCGTACTAGCGACATAACCCGTAGTATACTATTGGAGAAAGTGGAGCGTACAGGGCCAGGAGATCGCGGAGCAACTGGCCCGCTGCGGACGGTCTGTGCTTGCACCCTGCTTGGCACAATTCAGGCAAGTAATGTTCTCCTGGCAACCGTCAAATCCAGACTCATCCATTGGATTGCCAATCAGAGAAGCTTTATTTGTCACTCCAGAGAACAGATCTTCTCTGCTCTAGTGTCCAGTGGCGGCATGCTTTACTGCATTGAACATTTTGAAATGCACTTGGTGATGTAAGGCTTGGATGCAGCTGCTCGGCCATGGAAACCCATTCCATGAAGCTCTTTACGCACTGTTCTTGAACTAATCCGAAGGCCACACGACGTTTGGAGGTCCGTAGCTATTGACTCTGCAGATAGTTGGCAACTTCTGTGCACTGTGCGCCTCAGCATGTGCTGACCCCACTCTGATTTTAAGTGGCCGATCACTTTGTGGCTGAGTTACTGTTGTTCCAAATCACTTCCACTTTGTTATAATACCACTAACAGTTAACCGTGGAATATTTATTAGTGAGGAAATTTCACAAATTGACCTATTGCACAGGCAACCTATCACGATACCACGCTTGAATTCACCAAGCTCTCTCACCAAGCGACCCATTCTTTCACAAATGTTTGTAGAAGCAGTCTTTATGCGTAGGTGCTTGATTTTATACACCTGTGGCCATGGAAGTGATTGGAACACCTGTATTCAATCTTTCGGAATGGTGTCCTAAAACTTTTGGCAGTGTTTAAATGAAACACCGTGGAATCTGTCTAACCATTTGAGCTGCGTGGCTCTATGGATGGCAATGTCAGTCATTCAGCTGGTAGTTCCACCACTTTGTGCTCTGACTGCTTACTATATAAACTATTTTTATAATTCCTGTCATCACTCCCTCATTACTCCCAAATAGCAGAATGACCTTCCTGCTCCACTCATTGCGGCAGAGTCTCGGTTTTACCTGTGGGAGGGATGAAACACATCTGTTCCAAGTATTATCTCACTCTACACATCATCTCCCCTCTTAATTACAGTTCTGTTTCCAACTCATGTCTCTCGTATGCTCATTCAGTGGTCATAAGAACATTGTTCAAGCAAAATATGGCTGCTGCCGTATAAATTACATTTAATAACACATACATTACCTTTATAGCAGCACTCTCGCCATATCTGACACAAAAGAGGTTGCAAACAAATCATGGATATCGTAAGCATGATTTTAGATGCAGAATCCTTCTTTTGAACCTTTAGGTAATTTTACATCCTGGAGAGCACCTGGGACAGATATCAGACTCCAAGATGGCATCCATTCAATCCAATGGATAAACATACACATAGGCATTCACTAAGATGGTGTCACACACAAAAATGGCATTTATAGGATCTGAAAAAGGTTCTTAATATTAAAATGTAAGGGTTTAGTCATTAGATAAGGCCTAATAATTTACATTGTTTGGCGTTAATGTCTTTACTAATAGTGGTGTAACAGAAATATTTTTTTGTTATAGTACAGTGATAGGCCACTGGGACAAAGTGGAAGAAAGTCTGACACCCTCTGTCTTATCCAGCTTTCATAATACAGCCATGGTTAAATTGTAGAAAAAAACAAGTTGTACTTTGATTTTTTTTCCCTCTCTTTCATGAGGCGGGACAGTCTGCATGGGCAGCACTATTGTATTAGTCTAATGTTTATGTCATTGTCTTGTTGTGATCCGAACGGGTAACATGAGCTTGCTTGACCCATGTAGCTTTAACAAAGACCTATTCATACGATTTTATATCTTTTGCCCCATTTACACTTGCCATTTCAAGTGTCTCACATTCAAATCCAGATGACATTTAAAGCACTTTAATTTACAGTTTAGCCATATATATGCGTCTGTTGGCCAAATGAGAAATCTGATTGCATGAGGTTGCACCCCAGCTGAGAGAGAGGTGGTAATGCATCTGTTTAGAAACTTTCAAAAATGGCAAAAGAATAACTTCCTCACTTTAACCATACAGTTTAGTTCAATGGCAGTTGCTTGCGTTGGTTAGGTAGAACAGATCAAGGACCAGATAAACAGCTCAGTGCACTTTCTGGATTTTATGCGTTGAAATCGCTAGACTTTCGCTTATCCCTGTGTCAAGTGACCAGGAAGAACATCGGCTATTTTAATTAATTTAGTATATCTTTAGCCGCCATTGTCAGACAGACCCAGTATTTCCACAGAATTCTTAATGACGTAGTTACACTTGGAAGGAGTAAAGCGTACACATCTTGGAGAGATGGATGCATTTACACCTTTTTAATATCTGGCTAGAATGCGTATTTAGTCACATGGATGTATAAACCCATACAAGACCAATTCATTGGATTTCAATCCATTTTTAAAGCATTTATACTTTTGCGTTTTTTTGTTGTTGTTTTTTTTTAGATTGGATACCAATCAACTTTGCCCAAGATACTGTATATGAGGTTAATTAATATAATGGGGTACTTGATTGCAACCAATTACAACATTAATTTTGATTGCTTGTAATGTTGGAAATCTAGGAATCTAAGCTCTCATTCTGATTCATTCCATATGTGAGCATCAGCAGCAGAAAAGGTAGAAGAACTCAGTTAAAATGAATGTGCTAAACAACCAGAGAGAAGCAGACTATAGTGGATGACATCATCTTCTCTGTGTATCTGTACACTCTCATGACTCGTCGCTGCCCCCTCCAACACTCAGAGTTCAGGCCGCAGATCTGAGAGCCAGGGGTCCCGGCCTTTTGCAGAGAAAAGCTTGCGGCGGCTCCCATCTGTCATCAGCTCAGCGGCCAAATAAGCCTGTTCTTTACTGGGAGCCAACAAGATGGATGGAGCCACTTCATCAAGGCTGTATGGGGGCTCAGTGGAAGCACTGCACTGCATGCCTCTTTGACAGCCAGTCCTCCCCCACTTTGCTTCCCTACAGCTACCATCAGGGCAATGTAGAGCACAGCTAACTCATTAGCAGTTCTGCTGCTGTGGCTGCATTCATTCATTTCATTTACTGAATAATTATTTACACCCACCAACATTAAAGGAAAATGTGATCCTGGTATCATTTTTAGACTATTAAGAGTAGTGTTGTTATGGAAGATTGTATTTATTATGTTTGTATTTTACTTTTTTAGCTGACTCTGTCTGGTATACTTCTTCTTCAGTTACCAACTTCATACAAGTTGAAGAATTTCCAATACCTGCACAGAAGATGTGCAGGTATTGGAAGATTATGTGCAGGTATTGGATGACAGTTGGATGTCACTGCTTTGAACACATCTGCCCCACACCCATCATTGCCATTGTCTACTCTAAAGAATGGCGATGCCTATACCAGTGTGTTCTCCCAAGATAGAAATTCTTGGGGTAGTACTGGGTACATGTCAATATACCTCTGTCCCAAGATAAATATTGTATATGTGACCTCTGTGAGATGTCTTCTTTTTGCTTTAATCTCTTGGAGCCCGTCAGGTTTGCGGTAACAGCAGATTTATTCCACATCTGCATCATGTTAAAGTTAGCTAGCTATACTGGAGAGATTTTTTACTGGCTATAAAACACAAACGGATAGTTGACTTCATAAAAACTCACTGGGTGAATATACAAAAGAAAAATCTTCAGGCTTCTGGTCCCAAAGAGTGGGTCCAATAGAGTCCGGCTTTGGTTTACAAATACATATGAATGTCTTTTTGGGCCAAAGCGTGTCACATGACCTCCAAATCCAATTGTGACCACTACCCCCAGCACATCGCTGTCCCTGGGTGATGATGTCTGTGAACCAACACCACAGCATTGTTGACACAAATCGGGTCACAGTTGGGTCACAGTCAACAACCACCTTTAATGGCATGAATGCAGTGCACTCTGGGATTACATAAGAGTGAAAGTAAACATAAGGTCAAACTGTTTATGAACCTTTGCCATTAGTGGCATTTTTTCCTATGTACCCATTAGTTGGTTAGTTTCGTTATATTAAATATAAGAAATAATATTGCAGTTTTTTGACCAGTGAACCTGCACTTTGGAACTCATGTTGCTTTGAAAGCTCACATAATAAAGTGCTGACTGGCCAATGCTGACTTAATATAAAATATGCATTGACTTATTATAAAAAACTTTTGTGGCAGAGTTTGTTGTTATTACATTACTGCAGAGTTTATGCCCTGTACAACAGATGTTTTCATTACATTGAACTGCTGTAATGCAATGATTATAATCTGCATTTTGTTACATCATTTGGAAAATTAGCTTTTATGGACAATTGACCCTTCGCTAAGCCAAGTCTCGAATACGCAGCTGGCCATTCACAGCGCAGTATAGGACTGTAACTGACATTCAACACTTTCATGGCTGCACTCTATGCAAAATGCGTCGTTTTCTAGCTTTTTTGCTGTATTTTTCCAAGATATGGTCAAACCTGTTCCTGGAACACTTATACGTAATAGTTATAGTTGCTACCCAGAGAAGTTGAAAGGAGAAGTACGATTTATTCTCTTTCCAAAAACTAAAATAAATCGAGAAAAATATAGGCTGTGGATTTTTTCTAATGTAAAGTTAGTAGTTATTTGGGTGTAAAGCATAATGCTAGCTAACTTACTACTGAATCGTTACATAGACCTACTGCTTTTGCATTTTAATGATTGTATATGGAATTGTGAATAGTTCCTACCCAGCTGTACAGGACCAGTGTTGATCCTTAATATCATTGTCTTTTGTCTCAATCGTCAGGGGATGCGGTGGTTCACCTTTATCACCTTCTATCTTTCATTTTTTTAAGTCAGTTTGAGTCACTTTGACAGCCTGAATACAACCTGTAAATGTAAAAATGTAAAAAATCCATTATCTGTGGCTTTCTATATAATACAAAATGTGTTTTTGGTGGGAAGCTTGAAGGCAGGGGGTATTCTAGCTGTCTCTTCTTAGTTCCCCAACATTACCTACCCTAGCTTTTTTTTTTGGACAGTATTTTTATTGAAATTGATCTACCCTAGCTTTTAATTAAAATAAACTAGAGCTATCTAAGATCACCATTATGTACACATTTTACATTGCACAGCAATCATTATCTTAAGCTTTGACGATAACCTTCAGTTTAAACACTTGATTAGCCTCTACCCTAATGCTGTTGTTTTGTTCCTTTGCATGACAGCCTGCACTCTAGAGCTCCATCATGTCATTATTGAGCTTCTAGACCAGCTTGAAGTGATTTCCAGAGTTTTGAATACAAATCCAGTCAACCACAACTGGACCTCAAGATGTGAGGGTGTTTTATACTTGCCATCATCTTGATATTATTTCTGCAATTACCCATACTGCATCAGTCTGAAGTACAGGTTCTGGGGAAGTACAGAATCCTGCCTTAAATTAGTGGTGAAGGCAGTGTTTTTCATTGGAATTGGGGTTTGGGGGCTTTAAGCCACTGTTGATGGAGTTGTGGTTTCAAGCTGAAATGACTGTCAGATCTCACACGCTCTGTTTTATTAGTTAGCACTGGTTATGAATTTTCCAGCTCTCTTAAATATAAAATTACCTACAAATTAAGGCTTAACGTTGAAAAAGAAACAAATATCCTACAACTCACAATTTCAAAGGTATGTGGTTGCTGGTAACATGAAATAGTCAAGGAGGATGATTTGCCAAGACACATAAATTCAAATAGCAGAGGAAATTACATTTCCCGCATATTTTGTTAAGGCTTTGCATGTCCTCATAATGATTATAATGTGGATGACCCTCACAAAACGAGCAACCACACCTACCGTATTCTGTACTTTTTATTTGTTTCATCTCCTCCCTCCCCCTTTCTCTCACCATGCTGTGGACACAATCAGCTTTTCACCCTGAATTAAGGTTCAGAATCTGGCATCAGAAAATGGCCCATTTCGTCATGGGGTCTCTGTCAGCAGCCAGAGCTCTCCACTACTGTCCTTAGGCTCTCTATATTTATTTTTTTCTCTTATTCGTCTGATCTATGGCTCTGTCTGATTTCTCTCTTTGCTGTCTAGAGCAACTAAGAAAGAAAGAAGAAAGGAAGGAGACATATGAGATCAGGACACAGAGAAATATCCAGATTGCTATTGCTTTTTGCCACCGTCAGTCTGTTTGTGCACAAAAAATAAGTATGAACCCAAGAGCAAGTTGTAGAGCCTTTACAATGAGAGCCTTTTTTCTTTTAGTTCTTCAGTTTCACTATGGCTTTTATCATAAGGACTTTGACTAAAAAAGATTTTAAGAGTTTGAGAGTTTTTAAAACTCTTCTGTTGAATGTAAACACTTAAAATAACAAACTAAAGCTTAAAATCACAATGTCCTTCTGGTACTGTATCTTTTTCATATTTATGCAAGTCTCCTCTGTATCCATCAATTCATGATCTTCAGCTTATCTGGGGTCAGGCTACGGTGGCAGCAGGCTGAGCTGGGTATTCTAGTTGTCCCTCTCCCCAGCAATGTTTTCCCACTCCTGGTGGGGGATCTCAAGGTGTTCCCTGGCCAAATGAGATATAAAATCCCTCCAGCGATTTCTGGGTCCACCTCAGGTTCTCTTCCAAGTTGGACGTGCCCTACACCTACAAAAGGAAGGCACCCAGAAGGCATCCACTCCTGCTCCTTTGCTTTTTTCAACGCAAAGGAGCAGCTGCTCTATTCTATAAGGGTGAGCTCAGCCATCCTACAGAGGAAATTCATTTTGGCGGCTTGGGTCTGTGATTTCATTCTTTTGGTATGACTACCCACAGCTCATGACCATAAGTGAGGTTTGGAACTAACTCCCAACCGGAAGAGAGCAATCCATTGTTTTTCAGCAGACAACCATCGCCTCAGACTTGGAGGTGCTGACCCTCGTCCCCGTCGCTTCACACTAAGCTGCAAACCGCCGCAGTGCTTGCTGAGGGCCATTGTTTAATGAAACCAACAGAACCACTTAATCTGCAGACAGCAGAAATGCAATTCTGAGACCTGGTCCACTGCACCACGGCAAGGATGAATCTGCGGTCTACAGTCGGTCGGCGTCTCCTTTTCAGCACAGTGGAATAAAGTGTCATGGGGAGGTTGAGCATACCATCCATTCCTTCTTTCTCAAAATGGATACCACCACCCCAGTCTGCGACTCCACAGGTATTGTCCCTGACCTCAGCCAAGGTCAGGGACAGTACCTGTTTGTCAGCCAAGACAAACCTAAAATGTCCAGAACCTTTAGCATCTAAGGAGTAATCTTGTCCACACCCAGTGCCTTGCAGCAGAGGAGCTTTTTCACTGCCTCAGCAACCTCTTCCAGGGATATTGGTGATGATTCCTAGAGTCTTCAGACTCTGCCTCCTCTACAGTGGACATGTTGGCCTGGTTCAGGAGTTCCTTGAAGTGCTCTTTCCACTGCTCTATAATATCCCGAGTCCAGGTCAGCAGTTTTCCTGCCTGGCTAAGCACAGAATGAGCCAAGCCCTGCTTCCCCTTCAAACGGTTTGTCAGTACTTCCTTAAGGCAAGTTAATAAGTTATTACTTACTTGTCCAAAAGAAAGAAGGCCAGCTTGGCATCTGTCTTGCATACTTTCATCTCTGGCCAATGAGTAAAAGCCAGACCAATATTTACTTTTGTCCGATCTGTAGCTAGTTCATTCTCACTTTTTCCTCTTACTTGCTTTCAGCGACATCATCTTCGTTGTCTTTTCAGTCTCTGCCGTGATATCCATATGACAATACAGCGCTAGCATCTTGTTGGCACATTACTATTCCAACTTACTGTGTACATTCTATACTTTTTGCTTCTTTTTTGAGTTTTTATTAATGTGTTGTGGTACCAGAAAGCATTATGGTGACCTTGCCATAGAAATCCTGTCTTTGATTTCAATCTTACGTCCCAGAGCGGCAATGATAGAGATGTCTTTCACCCTATTACAAGTCAGTGTACCATCAAAATGATTTTTAAGCTGTGGCTTTTTTTCCTGTATGTAAAGTTGAGAAGATCTTCTTTTAATTTGCTTGTGTTGCTTGTGTATTTACTGGTGTTTTCTTTCCAGATGTTTGAGACAAACTGCCATTTAGAGCCACCATTATTCAAAAATACCTAGGGCAGCTTTAACGAACCATTACGCTTTTTTAACCTTGAGTTTTTCTTGTGCGATAAATGGTGCCCTTGTTTTCATTTTGTATTTTTCACCAAAATGCATTGAGAGTATCCTTGAGTTCTAACAAATGTGTCAAATGCATTTTCTTCCTCATGAGACATTTGCAAAGCCGCTTGTGTGATTTATTTTACTCGTCTTCCCTGCCTTTTACTGGCATTTTTCATGTTACTGACACTAACTGTCAACCTTGATTTTCCATTTTCAATCCACAGAAATATATCAAACACCCCCTCCCAGGTTCACAGTAATCATGGATTATGTTCACTAAGCAACCACTAAGTCACACATAAGGGATTTGGTCAACAGCCTAAAAAACAACATATCCTTGTGTATAATTGCATTGATCTTCTTATCTGAGGCGTAATCTCATTCCACAGTTTTAATAAGATTTCATGATGAGTGTGGAGCTTTTCAGGGGACTTTTTTGCATCACTTCATCTGACTTTTTCTACTTGGAGGAAGGAGGATGAATCGGAAATTATTTACCTAAAAAAAAAAAAAAATGTCGTTTGAAAATTAATCCTCAGTTCTGTATTCTAAAGAAGCTTCTGTGATTTCAAACTGGCACATTGCATTGCTCTACCAGTTTTATATTATCATACAGATAATGCAAGTCTGTGTGACAGTCTGTTGATTTAGTTCACTTTAATGATATGACATTAAAGTGCTCTTGCAGTTGGGTGAAGAGTGAATGCACAGAAAAGAGGCATACAGTGTCATCTTATAACATTCCACTGAGAACCTGCAGTGCAACAGGGTGGTTACTCAGGCAACAGAGCTCACAGTCTGATCTAATACATTACACACACCTCACAGACACAGGAAACCCTTGTCTCCCCAAAATGCAAATCCAATTTTTGAGAGAAGATGATGTCATCCAGTATTGTTAACATACACCGACCTTTGCCAGCCACGGCATGCTGTGTCTGCGCCAGCTAATCGATTGGTATTGTGCGACAGAGGCAGGGATCGAAGCCCGGTGACCGGCAGGTATGCGCTGCCTATCTATTGTTGAGACTCCTTGTCTTTTTCTAATTCAGCTTGGAATTTATTGAGCATCTTCCTACCTTCTGTCTGCACTGACCTTCCCTTTGACTCAAGGCTCAGGAAGACATTCTCCAAACTGAATATTCACCCCTGCCTCCCACATCAATAACAAAGAAGTCATCTCTGGTTTCGGTGTGACAAAGTTCACCTTTGTTCAACTTTGACCTGCAAATTCTTAGGGTAGAAAAAATGAAACAATGTTTTCTGAAATGCATTCTTTTGAGTCATTTATTATAGCAATGTCTCCTCACATTACATTATCATCACCAGACAAAACTGCTGGTACTCTGCTGAATAATGTTAGATCACCTACATTTAAATCATGAAATCCTATTTCAATACTGAGTGCACTGCAATTTCATGTGACTTACAGAAGCCATTGCTCTTGATTGGACAGCGTTATAGATGTTTCCTAGCAACCAACTGACATTACTAAAGTCTTTACGAGCAAAGACGTTTGTTACGTTGTAATGGTGCAATCTGTCAGTAAATCACTAGTTTGAAACTAGCTAGAGGTTGCTAAGAATGTAGGAAGGACTTTATGTTCAAACATATTAAGATAAATGGATTTTTGAATGGCTGATGCAGTCCAGTCCTGGGTTCACTGAAACATCACTGTAAAGAAATATGACCGGTATGGTTTTAAAAATGTACCGGTCAGTTGTAACCAGACTTGTTTGGAAGGGAAAGTGAATAGTAAATTTATTACTTTCCTGTGCATTGAGGGATTATTAGCAACATTATAACTATACTCAGTTAAAATTTTCTCCTCCAAATAAAGTGATTTAGACAATTGGGCTAAACTGTCTTTTTTACAATATGTGATTGTCTAACAGCTTGTGTTTATTGCCCCATTGGGCCTATTTTACTGTGGTAAGTATAATGTTATTATAACCAATGGAAGTGATGCCACCAGCAATGAAAGTAACATGAAAGTTCCTCCTCCTCCTTCTTCTCCTTCTCCTTCTTCTTTTTCTTCTCCTTCTCCTTCTTCCTATTAAAATATGGTCCTTGGCAAAATAACAAAAATGCCCTTCACCAGTGGAGAGGTGTTTCTGTCTGATTGACAGCAGCTGGCAGACTGAGCCTCACACAACAAGAGACATAATAACAAGAACAAGAGACAAAATAATAAACAAATGCCACAGCCACAGACAGACAGTAGATCTGTGGATCACAAGCCACAGACAGACAGTATGTTGTTAGCAGTGGTAGTGAAGGACCACACCAGCATCTAAATAGACTTAAGTGGCACAATAAGGTGAAGAACAAAACTGTGTTCATGTTTGAATGTTGTAAGTTAGAAGAAGGAGATTTTAGCTAGATAGCTAATGTTAACTGTGGGAATTTTTGGGCTTCTGTAAATAACATCACAGAGTACGGTCTAGACCTGCACTCTTATGAAAAGCGCTGTGAGATAACTGTTGTTGTGATTGCCGCTATATAAATAAAATTGAATTGAATTGAATTCAAACACTGTTATGCAGCAGGCTGCTGTATGTTTGTCAGTCTGCCTATGATATGATGGTGACGTTACTTCTGTATGCAAATAAGTTTTAAAACAAAACAAGTTCATTGTCTGTGTGGAAACAACTTCTCCATCTACTTTGCTGAAGCAGTTATGTAAACCCAACAAATAAATGCAAAAACGAGTCACAATCATGACATCATTGACATAGACATGCGATT
Organism: Lepomis gibbosus; assembly: GCA_029875015.1. NCBI lineage: Eukaryota > Metazoa > Chordata > Actinopteri > Centrarchiformes > Centrarchidae > Lepomis > Lepomis gibbosus. The sequence continues at coordinate 18,673 of JAPMOB010252102.1, forward strand.
AACATAGCAGATATATATACTGTAGCAGATTAAAAAACTGTTGGACAGCCACAAACAGCAGGATGTTTTGGTCAGTGAGAACATGATAATCTTTCTAACAACCCCAGGTCAACTCTCTTCATCCCTGTCTTCCTGTGACATAAGAAATTATTTGTAGGGTAAATGTTGCCCAGGAGTCGTTGGTAGCAATGAGGTTGAGGTGATGTGCGGGGCTTGTTGGCTTTAGTCCCACTGATACTTGTAGATTCCAAGATTTCCCATCATGACGGAAAATACACCCCTATAAACAACCATTATCATTTGTCTTTGTAAGCTCGCTTTCCCAGAACTGATTTTTTTTCAGACAAAGAGGATGCTCCATCTTGTTGCATTGTTTGCCCAGGCTGCTACAGGCCAGCACAATCTGGACCTTTGTGATAAAAGTAAGAATTCAAAAACAAAAGAGGTATGTATGTGTTTTCAAAGGCAGCTCTCATGGCGAGCCTTTCGATAGCCTGAAAAGACTTTCAAAGAACAATTAGAGACAAACCATCTGATAGGCAGTGTGGAAATTTACACTTGTTCGCTTTTGGAGTGAGTGATGCTCATTGCATATCCTCCCATCTGCACGGCTGATAGTGGAGACATAATGAGAAGTGTAGAGACAAAGTGTTGAGAGGCTTTGCATGGCTGTATCATCACTCTAACTTTGAAGGGTATTTCTCCCATCCTCTCCCTCCAGCTGGCGCTTCCCTCCCCCTGGCACTGCTCGGCTGCTGGTAGTGGTCTGGGGCTCAGGGTTATGGCCCCTGTCACTGGCATCACACTCAGGCAGCAGATGAGCCAAGTACACACATAAATACACACAACAGACTCATACAAACAAAAAAACACGCACAACTCACCATACATGCATGAACGCACACATCCATACACAGAGCATATGGCTTCTTTTTAATTTGTGAAACACTTCTAATAGATGCAGAGCCCTGTGGAGGTTTATATCCAGATTTTTGGTGTGCATGTTTGTATAAGTATGTTTGTCCTTGTACTTGAACTTTTTGATTACATTTGGCCCTGAAAGATGGATCAGATGAGGAAAATCTTCCACTCCAAAGTTGTATGCCAGTGTTCTCTTGTACTCAAGAGACTAGATTAGATTACGGTTTAGAATTCACTGATCATTGATCCCCATTGTTTTTCTGAGGAAATCCTACTTTGTTTTTATTCTAAATGGTTAAGTTTACATTTTTTTCTTAAAATACACAGAATTTAAAGTGCAATGACATAACTTACAATGAAACTGAATAGAATTCACAAGAATTTGATCCTCTAGTCGTGATACTTCAGTTCCACAGTCAGTTCAACAGTCTTTATAAAAAAAATAGTAGGTTTAGGAAACTATTGGTGAGATCACAGCTTGTAAAATAGCTAATGATAAAGCTTGTTAGAGTCAGTTAAGTTTATCTTTGCTCAACTTACTTTAAATTTCTGTATGTTAAACAGTTATGTAATTATGTAATCATGAATATGCAAATATGCGCAAAAAAACTACCTTCCATTGAAAATACTGTGGTTGGAAACACAGCTGCCTATTTCACAGAGACAGGTGAATTTCACTGTGCCATTTAATGATGCGACCTGGTTATACGACCTGGTGCAAGTTTTTCCATCAGAAAAAAATCATTAAGATTTAGACTATTGAGTTACCATCTCTGTTTCATCTTAACCCTGGAAAAACCCAGTGAAGTGGTGGATGTGGATGTCAGAATATAGGAAATGGATGTAAATTCTTCACAAGTATTGAAACACACAGAGCGTGTTTGTGCATGTGTTTGGTCATGCATACAGATGCAAAGTCATGCTTGGTGATGCGTAGACGATGAGCGTCAGACAGTGACTGAAAGAGTGTGAGCAGGATTGACTGATTCAAATCACATCTTCCACTGTGTCAGCTCCTTCAAGCCTTTTGCTCAGTGTTATCTACAGAAAGTAGCCAAAAGCTGAGGACAATGTGCTTCACTAATAGAAAAGAGCATGTGTTCTTTTTTTCGCACTCAGTTGCAGAAAGTTATAATCCTTTCTAGACTGGCTGTAACTTAAGGGAGCTTAAGTAGGGGATGTTTAAAAAGCTTAGTCCTTTTTTCCCTAAAGTTCTGATGTTCAACATGTGTCACAGTGGCACCTCTCACAATGAAACAGTCACAGCAAAGTGCAGATCCGACATTTTCTTGAATAGACCAATTACAGTGCCGTAATCTACATTAGTCTTAAATTATAGCTTTAGCAGAAAGCCTGGACATTTGCCTGAAAGTAGAACGGGGTTTATGACTTTCTGCATAGTACTTTTAAAGACTGAATCACATTTTCCCCAGCTGTAGTTGTATAGATGATCCATGCAAAGTGCTGACTGTTTATCTGTACTGACAGATCTTTGCTGAAAGACATGAAGGACAAATCAATTTTGTGACGAGATAGAGGTGAGAGAGTTGATTGTCACAAACACAGAAAAGGCTGTGTGGACCGACTGACCTTGTCTTTTTCTTTTTGTTCGGTGCTTTTATCCATAGACATTGAACTAATGAACTGATGCCACAAGGTTCTAGAGAGTAACTACCCTTCAGTGGTTTATTACTAGTTGTATTATGTAACATCCTAACAGTTTGCAACACTTCCTCCCTAATAACTCATAACATTTATTGTAAGAAATGATCAATTTCTTTGGATATTGTGCACCCCCTGGCAGCCATGTTAGAGGTCCTTCAGTTCAGCAGCAGCAGCAGTGGCTGCAAATGGCTGATTGTGCTGCACGCATTCCATTTTAGTGCGGTTTTGATAAAGAAATTGATTTTTTCAGTACCTTAGGGTTCAAGTGTAGCCTGTTTCATCACAGGTATATAACCATGTACTAAGACATTGTATGTTGTTTTTTCATTTCTTTTTTTCATTTCTCACATATGTAGGGAAAGTCATTGTGGGTAGTACTTGAATGAATATAGGATAGGGTAGATACCAGGAAATGTCTGGTTTTCCATAATAAACATTTGTGTCTATGAAATTTCCAGAGACAGTAATATAAAGACAATGCAGGCAACATGCTATTATTGTCTTTTTTATCCAAATCCATTTTATTTAGCACTTTAAAGAAATGTTTAATTATGTTTAAGATGAAACTCAGTCACAATACTATCTACAGATACAATATTCTGTATATTGATCAATCATTGAAATATTTAATATAATACATTTGTCTCCCTCAGTTCTTTCTCTCTCTAGGCTAGACTGTTTATTTATTAGCCAGCTAGTTCGCAGGAACAGAACTAGAGGTTTAGATGAAATGGTGATTTCATTTAGTTTAGTTAACTTTAGCAGTTATGGGGTACTTGTATTTATGCAACCACAACAATATAAGTGGATGAGTAACCACTGAGTGGCAGCTGAGCCAACGAGCGCAAATGGACTGTTGCTCTGGCAACTTTAGCCTGGCCTTGTGCAAGTGTACGTCATTGATTTCTAAAGCATTTAGAAAGATAAATTCATCCCTTCATTTATGCATGGGGGCCAACCAAAAAAAAGATTAAAAGCACAAAGTTAACAGTCCAAAAAAGTGTGGCATAGCAGACTGTGTCTGCAACAGTTTGACAGTGAAATTATGAATAAACCGGCTTTGTATTTGTTTTGACACAAACATGCTTCACAAAACACACATTCAATTAGTATTAGTATTTTTTAAAAAAATCTTATATATAGTCTATCAATCAAGGCCAATAAATGACAAAGAACTAAATACTGATGGTGATTTGGATTTTACTTGATTCTCAGTAGCCCATACGTTTTTGAGTATATTCTTGTTGAATTATTTCTATGTCGTTGAGTTCAGTCTTTTCTCTGTTGTTCTTTATTGTACACGTTTGGATTTAGAAACTGCACATCTGTTAATTTCTGATACTTTACTCCTCTGCACTCAGTCAGTCTTAAAGTTCCTCAACAGAAACTACACTATTGTGGGCAAAGCAACATCCAGATGTGTCAGCAGCTGAGCTGCTTCTTTCAGCTTGTGGCTGAGCTCTCTACTCAGCATATATTATGTCTCAGTCACTTTGCAGTTTAGTATAATAGATAAAAGACTTTCTATAGTGAGATCAACAACAACAGGGTCAACATCAACAAAGACTGAAATGTAAGATTAAAATCTTTATTATTTTCTTATTAATCTGCAATGTAAAGACTATAACTTTATGGACAAAAACAAAAATTACAATTATGCTCCTATTAACTAAAAGCACTGAATATCATGAATCTGTAAATTACTTGCAAATGATCTGATGCCACAGCAGAGCGGGAGGGGACCATCCTTCCTGCGAAATTAATTTGCATACACCAAGTAAAATCATTAGCTGAATGTTTACAATGAATGTATATTATCTAAAGGCTGCATGGATTACTGATGAAAATCTCACTTACTGCACTGCATGAAACATCAGTTATTTCATGCTGCCATGGAGTTCAAACTGGGGAGCACAACAACATGAACATGACAAAAAGTTATGTTTCCTATCATACTTTTCCAAGTGCAGGTCAAGCAGCACTTAATCAGGAGATTAAATGAGCACCAAAGTTGGGAGCCTGTGGTGCAGGTTCCCATTAGCTAGACTGACAGCAGTGGGAAATATGCTGCAATAACGGCAACCTCCCCTGCTCTCTGCAGATGTACAGTAATTAGCCCATCCGCATATAATAGCTTAACGTTTACTGGCAGGTCGCCATTTGTTATTCGGGAGATTTACTTTGTTGACTCATTTGGGAGGAAACTGATATGAGTTTTTGATGCAATTACTCATCATTAAGGATTTGGTTGTAATTGTTGTTGTTGACTCTTATGAAGGCTTACCCAAGAGGAGGATTAGGGCTGAAATTGTTTTTGTTTTGTTTTTTCAAGACAAAAGCAATATGTATGATGGGGATACAAGTGGGGGTATGGGAGGGGTTTTTAGTTGTTGTTTTCTGATAGGTTGGCGGGGTTGATGACCCTGTGTTTGGGCTTTCATAACAGAAATATTAGAGGTAGTGGAAACAGCAGACACGGTGGGATGGCTACAGAAAGTTGTTTATTTTCTTTTAGATATTCAAAAATTGATACAAAATTGCACAGATCAGACACATAACTCATATAGTACAGCTTGAGATAATCTGACATTAATTCTAAAAGATGCAAAAAAGTTTTTTTTAGGTAGGTAGCAGGTGCCAGGTAGCAGGCAGGTAGGCAGATACAAGTAAAGCAAAATAAACCATCAAGGCTACTAAGCACGTGGAAACTAGGCAGATGGCAAGTATGCAAGTTTAATGTACTGGCAATTAAGAAGGGCCTTGAACTGGTATATATGGTGAGTGACTGATGAGGGAATGAGATGCAGGTAAGATGTCTGTGAAGGTTCTCAGTCATCCAGGTCATAGTTATCCAAAGAAGGTTGAGGTCAAGGGCACCTGGACTTCGTAGAAGAAACTATAAGAACTGAAGAAATCTCTTGGATGAGGGACAAAACGTCTTCTAGTTTCCAGTCCAATTGCCCTTGACCTCAACCTTCGTTGGATATGAGATGCAGGTAAGGAGTGGGCAAAGTACCCCAGGGACAAGCTAAATCTCAAAACTTTTTGCACCAGTTTGCTATAGTTTCCAGGTTCAATGACCTGTTTCCTTGAAGCAGTGAAATGGCACAATGCCATGAATGCTTCACCCACCAAACTCCCATTTGGTGGGTGAAGCATTCATCATTGCAATAACCTCTGGTGCCTTAGTTATCCATCCTGACTTCATGTGCCACGGTGACTTCATGTGGTTTTCTGTCCTATCAGGTCGTTAGTTTCACTTTAATTGCATTCACCTGGCACCCCAGGTGTTAATCTGTTCTCTGAAATGGCTAAAATGACAAAACCAGCAGGGCAGCTCTGAATGTTAAGGAGCACCACTAGGAACTACTGCTCTGACACCTGCTCTAAATGAAAATGAATGCTTGAAATGTTCAAAATGAATCAATGCACCACAGTCGTACCACACTCTTATCCACTGCTATAAGGGCACTATATTGTACACTAAATGTCTAAATGAAAGGAGTAAATCTCAACTGGAAGTATGTGAATTGAGGCACAATCTCAGAGTTGTAGATTTTAAGTTTTGGTCTGACTGGAGACAGGCAATGAAGGAGAGGACTGATCCAACTTCATTTTGACCGTGAGTGAGCATGTGTAAGTGTGTATTGCACGGTAACTGAACAAAAGAAGATTAATGCCACACTGACAGAATCTGGGCTGTAAACAGTGTCGGTCCCTGTTTGTTGAATAGCCTGACAACAGAGGAACTGAAGAGCTTTGTGGTGCTGAGCATAAATAGAAACTGACTAGACAAAATGACAAGCCTGTAATGGAAAATGATGACAATTTCCACAAATCTGAAAAAATGGATGTGGAACTGTAAACCCTATTTGTAGCCAAATCCTCTGACTAAGTATAAAGGTTTTAATTATTTGACTGAATATGTTTGATATGTTTGAAATCTGGAAGCTGCTCTCAAATTTGGGTACAATTCAGAAACGTCGAATCTGGTCCACCTTAAAATGGCGTTCTGTGCTGGGTTGCACCAGCAAGTTCTCTCTTGAGTTAGGCCCTGATCAGACAAAATGTGTGCAATGAGCATTTTGCGGGATGTTTAGGACCTATGTCCCCCAAAAAAAATTTTTCCCGAGGCCAGTGTCTCTTTTCAATTAATTGCAATGGGAGCGCCTCATATTCCCAACATGGTAAAAAAAACACCAGCAGCGTGACGAGGGGCTAAGCATCTATTCCACGCTGGGCGCTGAGTGGTTCTTTTTGGTCGCAGAGAGTTAAAAAAATTTCAACTTTGGGCAACACACAGCGCTCGTCACTGTCACTTTTTACCCAGCTCTCCAATCACAATGCAGGAGAGGTGGGACAAACACCACACCGAGCCATCTCACCTTTTGGACGAAACGATGTGCCTCCTCCCCGAGGTGTTTCCACGACCTCAAAATCTCAAGACCTCATCATGTACGGCGAGTCAGTCATATCTCTCTACATGATTCAGCCTTCCCTTCATCCAGAGCAAGGACCAGAGCAAGTAGGCCTACCCTACTTTGTGGTGAAATTTCCATTCAGTAAAATTAGATAGCGTACATGCAGCCTATCACCTCCACAGCACCTCCAAAGCGCACCTTAGCGGAGTATAATTCTGTGACTTCTTGATATACACATACCCTGGGGCATGTGTAGCTATTTAGTTGTTACTTAGAGTTATGTTGTAACTTATCTTCATGATGCAACCGCTTTTATTTTAGTAATGCATAGTCACAACAGATGTGAAGGGCAGCTGTTCAATAGCTGGATTGATTGAACATGTTATATTTGTCATTACATACAATACAAATACAATAATAACTGTATCTGTAAAGGCTTAATATTTCACAAGGTGACTTACTGTGTCTATATGGATATGTTCTGTCCATGCAGTTCATGATTTGGAAGGATAATTGTTTGTAAAATCAAAGCTGCATCTCCCCCTTTTAGTCTAAAACAAAACAAACCTGATTTAGACTCAATGCTGTAAAATACGATAACACAAACTCCTGAGTTGACCACTTCTCATAAGAATTATCATATAAAACAAATTAGCAGTAGCAGATTGACGGAAACATATTGCCATCTAGATTACACTTCTTGTCCACATAATGAGGAAGCTTTTATAATAAATGAATCTACAAACTCTTTACTGCCAGTGAGTACTGCAGATGTGCGCAAGAACCGGCTGCTGCTCTGGCTTATATGCACAACTGGCCCAGGTGGCCGAGGTTTCCATCGTTGCTCGACCATTGCCTGATCATGTACTATACAATCTAGCATTGCAGTAGTGATATTATTAAGTGAAATCTGTTGTTCAACTACATCAAAAACCCAGTGGGACTCGGCTTTCATTTTATCATTTCCATTTATTTAATAAATACAAAGCTACAGTGCCATTATAATTTGCCTTTCACTGTTTTACAATTGTCATTAATGCAGGTCCCTGTGATCACTGGAAGAGGCTTTTAGGGAGCCACTTTTCATCTCCTGAAATTATAGTGTATATTTTTAAACCCAGCAAAGACTGTTAATGTCTCATAAAGGAGCAAGCCATTTATTACACATACAGTCAGTATTTTGCCCATTTACAACTCTGGTTTTGCCAGAAATAAGGTGGCTGGTCTATGTCCTTGTGAAACGTCACCAAAATAAGAGTTCTTGATTCTTTTAATGAAAGACTCTTTTCTCAAGCAGAGAAGGACCTTTGACTGTGTCATGCTAAGTCTTTAAGATCCATTGATTACAGTGAAAGCAGGGACAATCGATGGCAGTGTTGAGCTTGAGCCTGAAAAGAACATTACAGTGTGATTGTGTCAACTTACACAGGAAACCACGACAACTCAAACTTTGAGGCAGAATCAACATGTGTAAGATCTTTTCAGTTTTAAACTGAAAGAACCTGTACACATGCTACAGGAGGAATTTGTTGATCGTTAATGCCCATGGTCCCTCCTTTTCTCTTATTATTCCAAATGAGGAAGTACTGTGATGTTTTTACAGACAAAGTCCACTAAGGGAGGAAGTCAAGGTGAATGGATGGTTCAATAAAACATCAATGTTGGTTTCTTTTAACCATGACCACAATTGTTCCCTAACTGTATTCAAATGGTTATTATTGTAACCTTAACAAACTCCTTTGAATGTGAATGTGGCAAGAATGTGTGCAACTACACCACCTAGGAGAATTTTGCCCCCGGGAAATTTTACTCCAAATGTTAACATCCTACAACCACAGGTTCGTCAAGCAGACCACAGAGCAAAAGAGTGTTTTCATTCAAAAAATATATGGAAGCTTGATTAACTAATCATAAAACAATGCACAATTCTAAAATGCCACATACTGGAAAATGCTATATAAAACTTAGCACACTGGCAGGGAAGGGGGAAAAGGAGCAGGGTGCCCACAAAAAAAAAGAGTCCCTTATTTAACCACCTGTGACACTACACACCAAAAACGAAAAAGAACTCGTAAAGAAACACAACCACTAGGGATTAGACTACCACCTTGGGTTCACAGAGAAGGGTCAACAAAACCCTGCCAACCCTACACAAAGGTGCAGACAAAGCTCCCCCGAGAATATTGTAAGAAGTAAACAAACAAAAAATGAAGAAAGAAAGCAGAGACAAAACAGCATTTGCAATCCATGGAATAGAGGCAGATGACTGGCCCAACAATTAACCAGGGTCTCTAAGAAAAAGACACAAAGCTATTATTAACTAAATGAACTAAATCATCTAATTGAATGTAACATCTTAGGGTACCATGACTCATACATACCACTTTGCCAACCCCACAGAACACGGAGAGAGAGAGCGCCTCAAGAGATGCAGTTCATGATACTACAGCGTAAGAAATATAAAACAACAATCAGGCTGGACAGGCAGACCATGCAACTTACCAAGTAACTGCTTGGTAAGTGCTTGGAACAAATAACTACTTCCAGAAGGACAAACTCCAAAATAAAAGGCCGTGAAAAGTCAGCATAGGTCAGCATAGGTCAGCACTGGAACTGAAACCAACCTTGACTTCAAGGCCTTAAATCCCTCTTCACACTGAGTTGTCCAAGCAGCAACCAGCGCTTGACCTGACCCTTTCTTAGATTTGGTATCCACCAGTTCAGCCATCAAGTGAGGCAGAGGCGCTGCCAGCTTGGCAAAGCCCTCCACAAAGCGACGGTAATTACTTGTAAAACCGAAAAAGAAGCGCATTTCTGAAATATGCTTGGTGCGCTGCCAGTTAGCTACAGGCTCAATTTCTTGGGGTCTGTAGAGACCCCTTGGCTGGAGATTGTGGAGAACCAGCGGGCCCCAGAAAGCATATCAAGACTCTCCTCAATGCGAGGCAGAGGAAAAGCATCCTTCCTGGTCTAACTGTTTTTCGAAGCAGGTTTCTTGAGTCCATTTTTATGCCTTTTTATTATTTTGTGTAGATTTCAACACATCACAGTTTTTGGGGGGAAACAAAGGTCACAGATGAGATATCGTCATCTAACCTTACAATTTACAATCAAATCTCCTTCACAAATCTAAGGAACAATAGAAATGCAAGTGCATGTCTGACAATGTAAATTATCCCACATACACGTATGCATCTACCATTCTACACCTGTAATACAGCAAAGGTAAACACGACACATATACAGAAGGATACACAAGGATACGGTTTTGCCCTTCAAGTTTTTTGCAGAATCTGAAAGCAAGTAGAAGAAGGCATTAGAACATTAGAGGTCACAGTAAGGCACAATTTCGCAATCTGTCAAGTAAGTGATTCCATAGAGGTTAATATGGCTTTTTCACAAAATGAAGTGACATTCGTAAGGACTTTCAGGCATCAAAGGTATTTTCAGCTTCAATGGAAACCTCTGGAAGTCGCGCAACATATCAAAAGAGTGACTCAGATCAGAGTCTCAAAGATGATCCCAAACAACAAACAGAGGGAATAAACTGAAATTACATATCTAAACTGTAATGTGACTGAGTATTTATTTATTCATTTATTTATTTATTTATTTTATCTTGCTATTTAAGCTAAAATAGCTAAAAAACAATGGCTGATTTTGGCTTTGATATTCAATCACTGAAATGCCAATAAGGTTCTGAAAAAATCTACTTATAGCACTTGTATAACAATAGCAGATCTTGCCTGCTGCTTAAAAAGGTGGATCCTGGTATACTCCAGTGCTCCAGGGAATGTTGCCTTTTTGCCCCATCCCTCATTGCATCTTCCTGGATGACAGGAGCCATTACAAACCCAGAGAATGCGACTGAGAAAAAGATCAGCGCTGGGAGGGTGAGAAACAGATTAAGGGGAAAGGAAAGTGAAGAAGACATAGAGAGAAGAAGAGCACAAGGAGGAACGGGAGTTGACAGGAGAAGGGGGAGGGGCACAAGGGTGACAAAGTGATAAACTAATGACAGAGAAAAAACAAATGGCTTTGTATATTTAAGTCTCCTTCAGGGGGTAATCTGTCAGAGTTTTTGTTGTCTCCATATATCTGCATGACCTAGGGCAGGGCTGGACTGGGACAAAAAAATTGGCCTTGGACACCGCTCGCCAATACACCCTCGTTCCATATAGTGGTCAGATTTAGAGGTGTGATGAAAGTGTCCATGACTACAAGACATGAATATATTTTAATAGACCTACTATTTAGAAAAGTATTTACAGTTGAAATATTCAATGTCTGGTTTCCTGCATTCTGGAGGCTGCACCAATTTGTGGTGGAAATGTCCTCATTTTTAGGGAAGCACAAAATTGAGGTGGCAGGTGACAATTCATAATGTATAAATATAATGCAGTAATCAGTAGATTATTATTATCTGGTTAACAAATGCTTTCAAAAAGTGGTGCCTACATGCCCCCAGCGTCCCCAGTGTAAATGACCCTCGCTCCCTGCCCCCTGCATACAGGCTTACCGCTTCACCTCCACTCTCCTCCTGCTCTCTCTAACTCGGCCCTGTCACTTTGTCACTCTGTTTCACTGTCTCACGCCTCCTCCTCTGCCTGGCAGTGGCCACCACAGCTCTTTTTGTCCATGCTTTAAGGGCCGATCGCTGGCCCATTTTTAAAAAACAGTTAATAAATAATTTATGTTACACCGGCCCCAAAGGTGCGTCGGCCCGGTATGCCAGATTACTACTACTACTTTTTTCGCTAGCGTCTTTTTTGAATACATTCCAATGGGAGCGCCGCGTTTTTCCAAGCTGGTAAAAACGCAAGGAGCCTGACGAGGCGCTGAGCGTCTTTTCCGAACTGGGCGCTGAGAGCTGAGCGTTTTTTTCAGGTCGCCAAGAGTTGAAAAATTTTCAACTTTGGGGAAAACGCTGCGCTCGTCACTTTTTACTCAGCTGTCCAATCACAGTAGAGGAGGGGCGGGACAAATACCACACCGTAGCAACGGTTACTATCCTGGATCCGGGCTTCGTCCAACCTCCGCTCTTGGACCAGACGGTAGTACTCGCCGAACCCACATACAGCGAGTCCGTCCTCTCTCTCCACCAACTTCTCTTCATACAGTGCAAGGGCCAGAGCAAGTAGGCTACTCTGTGTTGACATTTTTACATCAAGTAACGTTAGGAAGAACTACTTGCAACCACGGATTTGATGTATCATAGCAACCAAAGCAGTCAGAAAAAAACATAGACTGTATATAAAAAACGCTGCGCCTCAAAACTGCCCGCTAGCGCTCACTGGTTGGCGTTTTGAGAAGAGCAGCTGGCGTTTTCAGCTGGCAAAAAACGCTTTGGTGGACACGGGGCCTGAGGCTAATAATCTGATTGAATTACTATTTTGTGTCACTTCATTATTATGTCTGGCACACGTTGACGTTATCTGCATTTTGTTTGGTTGGGGGGTTATTTTGCCCCAACCAATCACAAATGAGCAACATATCCGTCCCACCAATGTCTTTTCCCACAACGGAGTGGTTGCAAGGAGTGGTTAACTTAACATTTATCATATTGCTAGAAGTATTCCAATTTAAAAGTTTTTTTCTGCAAGTGGTCTTACAGCAACATGTACAGCTGCATCTTTCTCACTCACTTTGTTGCCATTTCTGTGGCTTTGTGTCTAGCACAGGAGGTTGACCACCACCCCATTCTTAATTCCACCAACAACAGTATGGTAATTGCCTGACTTTCTGGGGAAGACCTGGTGTGATTAGAAGAGTGGGAATTATTCCACTTTAGATAGAGCTGCTCTCAAATCTAGAAATCTGACTGAGTTTATTAGTGGACCAAAACCATGACAACCCACAGTTGCCAGGAGGCGGAGTTGCAGTCCTACTCGCTTCTCTGCGCTTCCATTAGAGCAGTTACCCACCCAGAACCCCATAGTGACTGAACAGAAGCTGTACATAAACACCTAATAAAAATGAACACCACTACTGCAAAAGTTAAAAAATGTATGAAAATTAAATGTGGCCATCAGATCTGTCACCTAAAGCTGCATTGGTAAGTGATTTAATATCAGATTATCATGTTGATTTATTCTCTCTTACTTAAACCTGGCTGGGTCATAAAGAAGATGTTAGCCTAAATGAATCCACTCTTCTGTCATATTAATACTTGAGGCATCAGTCGAGGAGGCAGTGTTGCAGATATCTTCGACTCAAGCCTATTAATCAATTAAATTAATTTATAACTCATTTGAAAGCCTTGTTCTTTGTCTTTCACACCCAACACTACAGCCATTTTTAACCAATCTATTTGTTATTGTGTACTGCAGTCCTGGTCCATATTCAGAATTTGTATTGTATTCTCAGAGTTTTATCAAAATTAGGGTTTTAAACAGATTAAGCAATTATTGTAGGTGATTTTTATATCTATGTGAATGTTCACAATGAGATGTTTATCTCATTATTAGATTGAGTTGTCTTCTGTCACTGTTCATAAACTAATTGACTGTTTTAACCACACCTTGTTCTGGCATATGGCGTTAAAACTGAACATTTTATAGTCTTCCTCCAGAATCTCCTTTTATCTAACCACTATTTATAACTTTTGAATTCCAGTTACTGTACTACATACCATTAGTCAAGAATTCATATGTCTATCTGATGATGCTGTAGCTAAATCTAATTGGAATTTAATTCAATACCATGTCTCAATATAACGCAACACACGACTCCGTGATAGTACTGCCGGCTCACTGCAAATGACGCTCAACTCTATTTCCCCTCTTAAAAAGAACATAATAAACAAAGCTCCATGGTATAACCCCAAAATACGCTAATTAAAGCAAAGATCGCGATAACAGAACAGAATGGCTTATCTGGAAAAATGTATTTTAATCTAACAATATAGTCTCAAAACATATAGGCCCTCCATAATGCCAGAGCAGCCTATTACTCATTAATAGAGTAAAATTCCTACAGTCTTTAAAGCCCCCCTCCAGTGTATTTTGACATTTCTATGATATTTCATATTTTTCTGAGTCACTTCCTTACAATGTTGAT
>JAPMOB010252104.1:0-11671 GCA_029875015.1 Lepomis gibbosus
TCTTCTGTCTCTCCTCTTCTCTTCTCCTCTCCTCCTCTCTCTTCTGTCTCTCCTCTTCTCTTCTCCTCTCCTCCTCTCTCCTCCGTCTCTCCTCCTCTCTTCTCCTCTCCTCCTCTCTCCTCCGTCTCTCCTCCTCTCTTTTCCTCTCCTCCTCTCTCCTCCGTCTCTCCTCTTCTCTTCTCCTCTCCTCCTCTCTCCTCTGTCTCTCCTCTTCTCTTCTCCTCTCTTCCTCTCTCTGTCTCTCCTCTTCTCTTCTCCTCTCCTCCTCTCTCCTCATTTGCTCTTGATCCCTGATTGGCTTATTAAAGCAGTATTCACACTCATACATATTATCGGAGCCAACCGGTCTGTAGTATTCACCTCCATTGAACACATGCACGTACCGCCCATGAACAGTACTTTGGTATAAATTACTGAAGGATGTGCATGGAGGCAGGACTTTATCACACTTGCAGCATCTCAGGCTGTTGCCCATGTTACTTTCTGATGGTACTTTGTTTCCCATTTTTATTGATTTATTCAGCAGTTAAATTGTGATTTTTGTGGGAAACCTGTGTTTTCCTAAAAGATAAAGACACATTTTAATGCTTTCATTCTTGGTGAAATGGAAACACAAGATGACAATTATGTACAATTTCAAAATTTCATATTTACTATATATGTACTGGGTCGGCCCAGCCCGGACAAGAGAGCAGGGTTTTTATGATTTTAGATTTTAGTTTAGCCTTTCTTATCCCTAATGAGAATTTATTTTTACATCAGACAACAACACACAGTAAGAACATTCAATGACAAACAGTAGCCTACATACTCAGGCCAGTTCAGTGAGGCCTATTATGTAATGCTAGGTCTGTGGGGATAAGGGTTTTCCCAAAGTGACCTCTAAGTGATCTGTGCCCGCACCCCGAAAGGCAAGTAAGATGGTGAACAGATAGTAAAACAAACTAATGTTTCTTCAAGTCATTTTGGTAATTTCACTCATTTGAACTAGGATGGTTGTTGTGGCACTGTAGCCATCTTGTTGATGATGTAAAAAGGAAGGCTACATGCTTTGATCAATTGTACACATACTTACTTCTTGATCATTCAGCATCATCTTTTTATAAAGCCCCGGTGACACAACCAATTCAACTTTTAAATTACATTTTTTATTTGGCAGACGCTTTTATCCAAAGTGACTTACATTTGAGGAACAACATACAAGCATCAATACAACACAAGCTCTACAACTGACAATACATACTAGTAAGGGCATCAATAAATTCCCCCAACGGTCGGGGCAGATGGCCGCCCACCCTGAGCCATGGTTCTGCTCATGGTTTCTGCCTCTTAAAAGGAAGTTTTTCCTTGCCTGTGTCGCCTAGTGCTTGCTCTTGGTGGGAATTGTTGGGCTTCTGTAAATAACATCACAGAGTTCGGTCTACCCCTACTCTTTTATGAAAAGCGTTGAGAGATAACTGTTGTTGTGATTTGGCGCTATATAAATAAAATTGAATTGAATTGAATTAAATACAAGTAAAAGCTAATAGCGCGTATGGCATCAATCGGGTGAATACCTAGGGAAGGAAGGAAGAGTTAACCAAAAAAAGTGCAATCAATACAAAAGAATTGAAGGGGGATAGAAGAGCACAGGAAGTGCATGTTAGAGGTGTTATAAGAGAAAGTGTGTTTGGAAAAGATGAATTTTCAAGAGCTTCTTGACGTTAGAAAGGGACGCCCCCTGCTCTGATGGCATGTAGTAGCTCATTCCACCATCATGGTGTCACAGATCAGAACAGCCAGGACTGAGAATGCTTTGTATGTAAGGGTGGCAGAGCCAGATGGCATTTGTTGGAGAAGCGCAGAGGTCCACAAAGAATGTAAGCTTGGATTATGGAGTTTTTTTTTTACAGAGGTAGATGGGTGCAGACCCAGCAGTCACTCTGTATGCAAGCATTAGTGACTTGGATTTGATTCTGGAGGCCACGGGGAGCCAGTGGAGGTCACACAGTAATGACATTAGTACTTCTGGGCTGATCAAAACAAGAGACACTGCTGCATTCTGTAGCATTTGTAGGGGTTTCACTGCACAAGCTGGAAGACATACTAGGAGGGCAATGCAATAGTCGAGGCATGAGGGAACAATGGCCTGTAGCTGAAGCTAGGTGGCATACTGAAGGAGGTAGAGCCTGATTTTCATTATGTTGTATAGAGCAAAGTGGCACGACCGAGAGTATGCAACAACATGGGCTAAAAAGGACAGCTGGTCATCAATCATGACACCCAAGTTTCTCACCAACCTCGTTGGAGTGATGGTTTAGGAGCCCATTTATAGTGTGATGTTATGGTGGATAGATTGCTTGACCGCAATGACCAAGAGTTCAGTCTTAGAGAGGTTTAGTTATGGGCAAATATTTCTAAAACACAGTCCGTGATCTGTGCCGAGACGGTGGGCCAGAGTGATGGGAAGGATAGGTAGAGTTGCATGTCGTCTGTGTAGCAGTGGTAAGAGAAACCATGCAAGCGAAAATCACGCCCCAACGAGGTAGTGTAAATTGAGAAGAGAAGGGGCCCTAGCACCGAGCCTTGGGGCACCCCTGTGGAGAGGCAGTGGGAGGAAGATAATAGTCCTTGCCACAAAACAATAAAAGGAACACCCCAAGAGGTGGGATTCGAACAACAGGCGTGCTTTGCCCGAGATGCCCATTGCTAAGAGTGTAGCAGGATCTTGTGATTGACTGTGTCAAAGGCAGCTGATTGGTCAAGAAGGATAAGAACCGAGAACTAGGCTGTAGCTGACCTTAGGCTTCTGTTACAGACAACAGATTTATAAGAATGTAACTTAGGCAATGAGAATAATTTTCACAGACCAAACCCCTACACTGTTTAATAATGTTACTGTACATTAACCAACTGTATAACCTAATGTGTAAGTGAATACGTTGTTATACTCTGCATAGTTACCATCAGTGTTTGGAATAACGCCGTTTAAAAGAACGGCGTTAGGTAACAACATTATTTTTTCAGTAACGAGGTAATCTAACTAATTACTTTTCCCGGCGTTACAACGGCGTTATCGTTACTGGACGTTAAATGCGATGCGTTACTATTGATTGAATATCAATAGTAACAGCTAAACAGATATGATGGAGCAGCAGAGATGGCGAGTCAGGAGCGATCCGATCAAAGGTTGGCATTTTCAAAGTGGAGATATAAACAGTAATCACTCTGCCTGCCTGCCTCTGTTTCCATGCTGTCTCTTTGCCTGCCTCGTTTACCTTGATCCCTGTCACCTGCGTTGCCCTGTTGTCACCCTGCCTCGTTAGTCCCTTTGTATATATGCCTGCATAGTCCTGGTGGTGACAGACTGTCTCCTAACAGCAGGCTTAGAGTCAGCAGCACCGGACAGTGGTCAGATTTGCCAAGAGCGGGCAGTGTGGTGGCGCTGTATACCTCCTTGACATTGGCAGACAGCAGATCCAGGGTCTTGTCTCCTCTGGTGGTACAGATAACGTCCTGTTTTAAGTTGGCCAGTGGCCTTGAGATTTTGGCGTGGTTAAAAACTCTGTTAATAACGGACAGCGTCCAGATGCTGTATCTGCAGATCTGCTACGGAGTGGATGATGTCACAAGCACGCCACCACTGCTGAGGGGTGAATGTAAACAGTAACGGCAATGGCGACTGAAAACTCTCAAGGCAGGGAGTAAGGTCTAAATCCGACGGCCAGCACCTTAACATCTGTGTAAATTTCTGCTTTTGTGGGAACATGTCCTGGGTTACACCAGTTGGAGTTTATAAAGACACTAAGTCCTCCTCCCAACTTCTTACCACTCTGTTTCTTCCTATCTGTTCGGGCTAGCGAAAAGCCAGCTAGTTCCACTGAGCCGTCTGGTGTTTTCCCATTCAGCCTAGTTTCAGTCAGACATGACGTTGCATTCCCAATACTGCTGCCGAGAGTTTATCCATGTTGTTCATCAGTGAGCGAACGTCCCCATGACGACCGAGGAAGAACAGGGCTTGTGTCTCCACTGACTCCCAGTCTTCTTGTTCCTCACCATCCATCATGCTGGCTCGACATTCTTGGCTTCTTATCCTTGACGTCACCAGGATATCCTTCGGACATGCAACAGGTCAATCCCAAAACTGTAAGAGCTGCTCATGTGAGTAGACTCTGGTGTTTCGTTGTCCGGTGGCCGCAGTGTCCATTGTTCATGTAACGTTATCATGTTTCAGGTAACATTAACCATTGTTGGCGAATTAGCCTTCACAAGAGTACTATTTACAAAAGAAAAAGGCTAGAATGTGCCTGTAGAACTGTGAAAGGAAGGAGTTGCTTGCAGATATTCTTTAAGAAATTTGCTCTTTAGAAGGCTGAAGACTGTGTGTGCCCATCCCGCTGGTGGGCGTAGACATCTGTCAGCTCCTGAGAGCTGTGCAAGTGTGTGAGGGATAAAACCACAAGCCATAGCCTTGTGAAGAGAATGAGAGCAGTAAGCTGCCATCAGCTGATCCACTTCTACCATCAGTCCACTAGATGGCCTCATGGAGCCGATGGAGGATGTTACTGCTCTGCTTTGTGGAGATCTAAACTTGTCCCTTTGTGAGGCAGCCATGTTTCATCTGGACATTTGGATGATTCAAGAGAAGAAAACAGTTTGTGTGAAACCAGATCACCAGCAGATGTCAGTGGAAGGTGGTGTAGTTACTCACTATCACCACCGGTGTGCAATGAAAGTCATCAGTTTTAAACCTCAAAATTTACTGTGTTCCACAACTGACGACAAGTTAACAAACCTGTTGTGGAAGCAAAGAGACCAGCCTGGTTCAGTTTTGACTTTAGTTGAGTTTTTTACAGTGAAGGCAACTCAAAGAACAAAAGGAAACATGCAGTCAAACTGGCTTCTCTCCTGCTGCCCTTTAACACAGCAACGCCTGAAGAGATAACTACTAAAGAAAAACTCTGTCAGACAGTTGAGTTAATAAAAGGTCAGCTACAACCTGCTGATTAATGTGTAAAAAATGGTTAAAAATCTGACAGCCAAAGTTGTCAAATATTAAATTAAATTACAAATCAACATATTTTATTTTATATTCTTCTACAATAAAATAACAAATGACAGATTCTTACTGCAAATTTACAGCCCAAATTTTTGTCACCCTCTCAGTCCTTGTGTCTCCTCTGTTCCTCTTTCCTTGTTTGTGAGCTGTCCACTGTCAGTCAGTTCTATATGTGTTGGTGTGGCAAACCGGCTCACTGCAAAAACTGAGCTCTCAAAAACNACTTAAAATAAACAAAATTATCTGCCAACAGAGCAAGTTTTTTGGAATTAACTAGCAAGTTAAGGCCAAAAAAACTTGAAACAAATTGATGTGATGTGTCTGCTTCTAAATCCCAGTGCACTAAGCAAAACATTTCACTAGTTGAATTACTGCTGTCATTAAGTTATACTAAACTTTTATTTTATAGAGTGATTCAATTTCTCTCCAACATCTGTCTTTCAAAGTGCAGCTTTCTCATCTGGGTGTCGAGCGTTCTGCTGAAAAAGTGTCTCTGCTTGTTGCTGGTAATAAACAGCTCGTTGTAAAGAAGAGGTTTATCGTGCCTGAACCACAGCTCACTCTGATATCATGTCTATAGATATTAGGGATCCTCCTACTTAGGGCAACAACCCTGCATTAATCTGAAACCATTTCCTTTGTCTTCTTTTAAATCAGATATTTATCTGATATGAATACTTTTCAAAAGCTTAAAGAAAAAGATCAGACTCACTCAGCCTGTTCCTGTGAATGTCGTCAAGTCAGCAGCTTGTTGGCGTCTCGTTGAAGTCTGTAAAAAGTGAGGCTTGCTCATTTATATTATGGTGACTCCACCCATAGAGTCCATAGGCAAGAACAGATATCAGTTTTTTCACAAGAAAAAAAGAATTAATAATAACAGTAAGCAAAATTAACTGCCAACAGAAGAAGAATATTTCACTTGCTATTTAAGGACAAAAAAACTTGAAACAAGTGAAATTCTGTGACATAAAAGCCACCTGGTAAGAAGAAATATCTTGTCAGACAAAAAACAAGTTTATTTGACTTCAGTTAAGATGATTAAGCTGACTAAGATTTAAATTTTTGCAGTGTATACTGAATTGTTTTTAGGATCGATATAAGTAGATTAATATATGAGCATTTCCACAGAGTCATGACTCTCCAGCTGTGACATGGCTGGAATTATCAGTATGAATGTGTTTTTTTTGTTGTTCCTGTTTTGAGTGTGGCTGGCTGATGTGTTTTGGTTTTCTTGTGGCTCTGTTTTCCTCTCTCTCTTGCTGCTCCCTCTATTTTCCTTTCCTGCAGGTTGTAGCAGTGGGCGTGGCATGTAGTGTTTCCTGGGGTTGGTTCAGACACCTGTTTGGCAGGCTAAGTGACACACCTGATTCGCATCATGCCTATCAATGTTGCTTTACAGGCCCTGCATTTCTCTTCGATGCCCATCAGATTATGTTGAGCATTGAAGGTCTCCAGCCATTTCTCTACATCACTGCCTACCTGCCATGTCGTCCAGCCACCTGGAGAGTTTAACCCTGCCTTTGCTCAAACCATTCTGAAGTTACTGTTTTTAATAAAGTGTTTAAACTTACTGCCGATCTCTAGTCTGGTTTTGGGTTCAGTCTATCAATTTGTGACACACAGAATCTTGATGCAGAGCTGTGTTTAAATCTGAATTGATTTAAAAGGTGTCGGTTTATCCCCTCCTCTGCGGTGTAACTGGGACACTGGGCTGCTTGTCGTCACAGAAACAGATAATATCATTGTGATGTTTATTCTGGCTTCAGTAACATTACATTCATTTAGCTGATGCTTTTATCCAATTGACTTGCAATTGCTATATACACACTCACTGGCCACTTTATTAGGTACACCTTGCTAGTACTGGGTTGGACCCCCTTTTGCTTTCAGAACTGCCTTAATTCTTTTAAGGTGATTAGAGCTTTGACGTCCTGCTGGAAGTAGCCATCAGAAGATGAGTACACTGTGGTGATAAAGGGATGGACACGCATGGTCAGTCACTAATACTCAGGTAGGCTGAGTATTCAGTGAACAATGCTCAGTTGGCACTAAAGGGCCCAAAGTGTGCCAAGAAAATATCCCCCACACCATTACACCACCAGCAGCCTGAGCCGTTGATTCAAGGCAGGATGCATCGGTGCGCTCATGTTTTTTACGCCAAATTCTGACCCTACAATCTGAACGTCGCAGCTGAAATAGAGACTCCTCAGACAAGGCAACATTTTTTTTAATCTATTCTATTGACCAGTTTTCTGTCATCTCGAACCAGTCTGCCCATTCTCCTCTGACATCAACAATGCATTTTTGACCACACAACTGCCACTCACTGGATATTTTCTCTTTTATGGACCATTCTCTGTGCGTGAAAATCCCAGTAGATCAGTTGAAGTACTCAGATATTTCTCCTGTCATAAAATGTTTAAAAATGTTGATATTCAAGTTTCCTGTAATTAGCTTTAAATTAACTGATATGTAACCGTAAATTACATTTTATCTTCCCATATTTTAATTAATATATTTAATTTAATTATCTGTTAGCAGTATGAAATTACTAAAACCTTTGAACCTTGAACTTCAAAGTGATTAAGGTGAAATGTGACCGTTAAATAAGGGTTTATGCACAGGGTCTACTAATGTGACTAGTCTCTCTCATTCTTTTGGTTTTACATCTGATTAAACCACAGACTGGTTAACTTTCTGATATTTTAACTTAAATTCAAATTTCATTTAAAAAAAAACACATAGCCTATAGAAGAAATAATTTTAGCAATTGATAAAATTTTGTATGTGCCACACAAAAAGAAACTTCTATCTAACTGGAACTATAAAATGATCCGCCCAGAACCCCAAACCGAACTGTGATATAATAAGCGTCCATCACGGCCTGAAGTGAGCTATTGCTTTTATAAAAGGTTAGCAAGTGTGGCAATAATAAAGTAGGCTAACAGACGCACTACAATTTGACTTTAGGTTGTTTCATCCACAGACATTTCTTTATGAATACGTAGTTCCACCAGGCGGCCGGTGGCCTGCTAGCAGCTGTAGGGTTAGCCGGTCGACATGCATATATTTACTTTAGGCACTAACTAATGTCATGGTTGAGGTTAGGTAAAATGCCTCGGGGAGGCTGTCAACTCCTTAAATAAATACATCGCTAGCTAACTAGCTAGTTAGCGACCGGAAGCACTACTCGCGCATCCGGTCACCCGGGACATCACATACAAACGCTGCCGGGATGTGTCTCATACACACGTACCTGGGGGCGTCAACTATACACGCAAAATCGCCGTTTTGCGTACAATAGACACGGCTTTTCCAAAGTCTGTATATGTGACGCAAAAGCATGAGAACAGGCTGCAACAAGGCGCCTACAATGGGCATCAGAACTGGACCACGGCACAGTGGCAGAAGGTGGCCTCGACTGATGAATCTTTTAAATCCCGTGGATGGCTGTGTGTGTGTGTCACGCTTAACTGCGGAACACATTACCATGCACTATGGGAAAAAGGCAAGCAGGTGGAGGCAGTGTGATGCTTTGGGCGATGTTCTGCCGGGAAACCTTGGGTGCTGCCGTTCATGTGGATATTACTTTGACATGTACCACCTTCCTAAGCATTGTTGCAGACCATGTACACCCTTTCATGGAAACAACATTCCCTGATGGCAGTGGCCTCTTTCAGCAGGATTATGTGCCACAAAGAAAAAACGAGTTCAAGGTGTTGACTTGGCCTTCAAATTCCCCAGATCTTCGTCTTTCTGCATGACAACACAGCACACCTTCAGAGGTCTAGTAGAGTCCAGGGGCCATTATAAAAATTTCCTATCTTAAGTCTGAATCATGTCAGCCACGTACACAAAATGGGAATGGAAGGAAGGAAAAGAGTCTTTTCACCTCACTTGAAGACACGTTTCCCATCATCTCTGTCCCGGTCTTGACTGGTGCGTTAACCGGACCGCTCACATAAACAGAATTACACACGGTGTAATTACTACTTGTGCCAGCTGAGGCGACTGCTGAAAATTAAAAACTAAAATCTTTACAAAAACAACAGCTTACTTTCATTTTCATTGCCAGGAGTCGTTGGCCCTGGCACTTTCGTGCTCGGACCCTCTTTATAAAGAGTTGCAGCCTTGGACCACACGCCTCCGGGGCCGATACAGCCGCAGTCTTGTTTTTAGGAATTGATTACTGATGAGCCACAGTTGGGACACTCAGCAATTGGCAATTAGCCAGAAGCCAGAACGACACACCTGACACACACAGTATTGTGTCGGTATTTTAATTTAACACTTTTCAAAGTTGAAAAGGCACCAATTTCATAAAATGACCCATTTGATAGATGAGTTGCTCTTGTCTTCAACAGAAGATGCATGCTAACCCCCCCCCCTCAAGGAGAACATGTGCTCCTATGTGAAAAGATTTAGGAGCACACAAAGAAATTTAGTAGCAGCGAAATGTGTTAAAGTAAGTTTAGTTCACACTAAGTTTAACAAACTATTCATTACATCCATTTATCGTATGTGTGTGCTCCTTCTCTTTTTGTTCAACTATGGTATGAAACCACTGGAGGACAGGAGGTGACCGTTGTATGTGCAACTTGACACCGGCCTTAACATTTTATTAAAGCTATTTTAAAAATTGAAACAGATGTTTTTTAAAATTGGAAACCTTGAAAAAAACTTTTAAAACACTGATCAGTCATCAGGAAAAAAACATTACTGTCACTGATGCTGGTGTAGTTTTTGAACAGTGGAGGGATTCATGAAACACCAGCAACACCAACACAACCACACACGCCACACCTGATGGAAACAAGACTACTGAACGGTATTACAAGAACTTTACTAAAACAGATTTAATTTTACTATACTGTCATTTTATGCAATAGTATACTATACAGCTCACCACAAAAACAGCAGTTTGAGGTAGGAGGTTGTAGTTACTCGCCCTTTGTGCTCTTAAATCATTTATCCCTTTCACACGTAATGATAGCAGAATATAATTACAGTTTTTTTGTCACGCCCTCCCCTGCTGTGACCTAACCGGTGTGTAGTGTGAGACTGTTTTGTTTTTGTTCCCTTAGTGTGGCTGCAGTTTTTGTTTTGGCCGCTGTTCCCTTCTCTCCCTCACCTGCAGGATGCTAGAAGGCATGTCAGCTGCGAGGGGAGCTGATTACTCACACCTGCTCATGATTTGCACTCCCTCGGGTTCCTGCCCTATTTAAGTGACGGCCTGACATCCTGTCTTCGCCGGATCGTTAAGTCGTTTCAGTACGTCTTGGCTACCAGCTCGCTAGATTGGAAAAGGACCTAAACTCTGCCTGTTTTTGTTTTTATTTACTAACCTCTGTCTCCTTTGTTCAGGACCTCTTCCGGACCCGTCGGCAGCCAACTCTCCCTCCCCAGCTCCTGGATCTCAGGCACCAGCCCACTGCCTGCCCGTTTCTCGGACTGAATCCCCTCAACCTCCCTCGCCTGCCTGTTCTACCTGCTCCGTTCCCCGCAGCCACCACCAGCTCCTTAGTTACATAAATATGAGAACCAGCTCTTGTCTCAAGTCTATTTCTGGGTCTTATCTGAAGCGTGACATTTTTACATTCGCTAGGACTCATTTCCCAATACTTAGGTCACTTTTTCAAAACTCTTCACACAGTTCTCCAAACCAACTATCCGCTCGGCACAGGAGTTCATTTCACTTTCAAAATGCACTAAAACTACCAAATCACTTAATAAAAGTCTCAAATCAACTCATTTTCCAGAACACTTGCAAAGGTTGACAGACAACAAACACACTTTGTCACCCACAAAACAACAACCTAAAAAACACTAACAACATTTAGCATTATACAATGTTTACTTGTGTAAAACAAGGACACATCTCTGTTAATTCACTGCAATATGTTACTGGAATGAATCAGACATGATGCTCCAATATATTTTATGTCTTTTATTAATTTTAATTTTTTTACATAATTCCAAAATACAAGAATTTGTATACGCCATCCACTGATACAGAAACAATAGTAATGCTAATCTTCTCGGTCTTCTACAGGTCTCTCTCCTAACACATAAGATACTACTGTTTGTTTTTTTTGTTTGTTTCTTAATCAAATGCCACAAGGGACCCGTATATCAAAATATGGACCCCCCACGTTGAATGACCCCAACAGTACAACGAAAACCACACACAAGTTTTTTTTAAAGCACAACATCTTGTATTGGGATGTTGCACACACCAAACAAAAAACCACAATACTATGCAATGTCAAAAACAAATTGTCCTCTCAGGGTAGTCTCTCAGTAAGCAAAAAAAACACAATCTACAAAAGCAAAAGATATAGTCTATTCAAAAACCACAAAATAGTGTCTTTTGTTCATTCAATCTTCCAGCAAAATCAGTAACTCAATTAATCACACAATAAGGTTCAAATGACAGACACACAAAAAGAAACCAGCTGGGCAACAAAGGAAAAAAAATGCTTTGGCTGACTTACGACCAGGCGGTCTACTGGCAAAAGATCCTGGTCGGGCCTGCTTTTGGCGTGGTAAAATGCCGGTGTGACAGTTTAACTGGTGGCAAAATCAACTGGTGATAGTTCCAGATGTGTCGGCAGGTGTGGCTTGAGGGACCCT
>JAPMOB010252105.1:0-15000 GCA_029875015.1 Lepomis gibbosus
CTGCTGTTCTTACCTACTCTAAGGGGAGGCTCACATTCACCCAATTTGAAAACCCCTGCTTTATATCATGAATGAAGTGCCTTTTTACATCAACAAGTAGTTTCATTTTCAAAGTGTAACTAGGCGTTGCATATATTATTGCTAACTCCACTGGACGTTGCAGACCACGGAGCTCTACATATCCATAACCAACGGCATGGTGTCTTGACAATTTTACTGGGGCACAGCACATGGATACAGGGGCCCGTGCCCCAGTAAAAAAGGGTCTAGCAACACCTATGACTATACAAGCAAAAAAACATGAGACGCGGACAGCCATTTACTTTATAACGGCTTTTGGTCTCTGTAATGCGTCAGTACATTTAACCAATCCACTGGAGTCCTCTCGGGCTCAGAAACTGACGTAGCTTGGGTACCATGCTATTGGCACAGCTGATCCTAAGTGCAGCAGCGGACTACACAGCTGAGTTGACTGTGAGGAGAGCATGTGGCACAGGGGTTATTGTGAAGAAACCTTTCTTCTTTCAGGTATTAGGCAGGTACAGGTTCAGGACCCAAATACTAGACATAAAGGCAAAAGACGAACTGTTCCTCACTATCTACTAACAAAAGAAAAAACACTGGTCAGGTTGTTATTGTAGGAAAAGACATCATAGGGGAAAATGCACTGAGATATATGGACCCATGTGCTCCTCTCAGCTTCCCGAACGTCAGCTGAAGTTGTCCAGAGCACCTGGTATGGCGCTAGAGGACGAGGACGATGCCACTTTTTTTCTGCAGGTCTGGGTGTTGTGCTGATGCAGGGACATTAAACTTCAGAGCATGGTTAAGGCCGGATGGTTTTATTTCTAGCCTGGCTCCAATGTCACAAGCAGGTCACATTCTCTGTTGTCTGTCCCCGCCTCCCTCCCTACCTGGGGAAGCGGCATGGCAAAGAGCCGACAAGAGCGGCTACGCTGCCTCATGTGGACCCCTCAGACACACACAGGAGGAACTCCCAACCCCCTCTGAGAGTGTGTGACATGGAGTTTTAGAGTTAGAGTTATAGAGATTTATAGTTTTGCACATTTAGAGTTCTTTCTTTGTATTTTTACTGTCTGACTGCCAAACCTCTATAAGTGATAAATAACAGCTAATGGAGCACATAAAATAGTCCATATAGAATTTGAGATTAGAGCAAAGGTGTACCTCTCTAACTGCATAAACAATTGTATTGCTCAGGGCCACTTAACACCAACCAGATAGGTGGCATTGGATGGCCCCAGCCAAGAAAGCCACAAGTCGCAGGAACTGAATAGACATTCAAACTGGACAGAAATATTCCAGGTGGACTCTTGCCTGTGGAGCCTTTTAGTTTTATTTTAATCATGGATTTTAACTTGTTAAGTAATAAATGGACGGTTTTATGATTTACTAAGTTTCTGACCCAGTGTGATGATTGGAACGTCTGTTTCCCTACAGAATAATTAGTTGTTGGTTTTCTTTATACCACGAACCGGTCACATAATCTATAAACAATCTTTACAACATGAAGAATTATTGTGGCAATAACATGGGAGCAGCCAACTGTTATTAAAGTATACAGATTCAGCTGTGGTATTACACGTCAAACCAGACAAGACTATCTACTCATATTTATTATCTCCCTCTGCATCTCAAAAATGATTGTTTCCTGAGAAATAGACAGCTGGTGGCCTGCTGAGCAAAAGCTAGATCAGTTTCACGGTGACATTCTATTTGTTCAATTCAATGTCGTGCATCACTATAAAACAAATAGAAACCAGTGGGAATAAGAGAGGATATCAAAAAAAAGTGACGCTCTGCGCAACAAGAAGATTCATTTTCACATGGGCAGAGCTGTGGAGACAGAAACCCTACCATATCTGCTTCCTGCTACGCTCTGCGTATGATACCCTTCCTTCACCATCACAATTGCAAACATGGGGGTTAAGGGATGACCTGCACTGTAAGCTCTGGGGTATAAAGGGGACAATGATACACATATTGTCAGGGTGTAAAACATCTTAAAATCAAGGTCATTATAGGTGGCGCCACTATAGGTGCTTCTGTCCCATGCTGACTCAGTAGAGAGAGAGAGGTGTAGGAAGAGACCAGGTGCCACACATGAGGAGGACTATCACCTTCATCAAGAAGGGAGCCATGCCATGCAAGGCAACAGCAAAGACCAACCTGCTGCAATTTCCCAGTTCGTGGGAAATAAGAGTTTACATCGGAAAGAAGCTGCAGTTTCCGGAGGTGGTCCACGCAGCTCTTTGCCCAGACATCATTCTGTGTTCAGCCAAAGAACATTAAATAATTTTAGTTGAGCTGACTGTGCTATGGGAGGATGGCTGTGAGGAGGTCCAGGACAGGGAAGCCTTGAAATATCAGCCTCCAATCCAGGTGTGGTGAGACAAGGGGTAACAGGCATGGCTCTTTCCAGTGGAAGTAGGATGGCTCCTGGAAAGCTATGAATACCTAATGGGGTAACGGAGGAAAGTATCCAACAGGTGTTTTCTGCCAAATTAATATATCTTAAATAATTCAGTGATCATCTGATCAAGATGTCCAGTGCATAGTCTACATTTGTTTCACAGACTAAATGGGCTTTAGTACGCAATAATTTGGCATTTTAGGTAATACATCAAAGATGTATTAGTGGTTCCTTAAATACCAGATTGGACTAATCATTTTAAGCAGTGGCACCTAGACTGTGGAATGCATTGCCTCCCTTTCTACATTGTCTGAATTCAGGCTTTTAGTTAGTCAATGGGTTATTATGGTTGTTTAATCTATGTTTTCCATTTGTATTAAAATTTTCTTATGCATTGTATTTCACTTTGTTGTATTGTATTACATTTAATTGTGCAGCACTTTGCGATTTTTATCTGTGAAATGTGCTATATAAATAAACTTAACTTAATAGCACTTTACTGCGTATGTGTACATGTGTGTGTCTGTCATACTACATTTACATTTACTCATTTGGCACACGCTTTTATCCAAAGCGACTTACATTTGAGGAACAACTTACAAGTATCAACAGAGCATCAAATACAGATCTACAACTGGCAATACAAACTAGTAAGAGCAGCAATAAATCCTAGTATAAGCTCATAGTACATATCACATCAATGGGTAAATACCTAGGGAAGGAAGGAAGAGTTAAAAGAAAGTGCAATCAGAACAAAATGTGCAGTCAATACAAGATAATTGTAGGGATAGAAGAAGAAGAGCACAGGAAGTGCATGTTAGAGGTTAGTTAGTTAGAGGTGTTATAAGAGGAAGTGTTCTCGGAAGAGATGAGTTTTCAAGAGAATGGCCAGCCGTACTAGATGCAGCACCTTCCTGCACTGAACAGCTCTTCAATATAAGAGCTAACTGTGATGTCTTTTATAATATGTTGTTGAAACTTGTGGCGTCTTTTAAATTGTATTGTTTTTTGTTTCCAATCTTAATGTTTAACTGTGTTACGATGACCTGACAGGGGACTACAGATGTAAATTAGCCTCTGGGCTAATTCTGGCATATTTACATTGCTGAAAAGCTAAGATGTTCATTAATATGCACTGTCCCATTTTAAATAAATAAAATAAATAAAAAAAAACTTGTGAATGTAGGCTTCTGTCCAGCAAGACCACTAGTGGCACAGTGGTTATAGTTACATTACTAGAACTAAACCTGAAATTCAAAAGGTATTTGCCTGATTGTCTAAATGCTTGCATCTGCCCAGCTTAGTAATATCTGACACAAGCCACAAGCTGAAACTCTATTGCTTAACCTTGCCTTGCCTAACACAAAGCTTGGATTACACATACCAATTGATTTTGATGTGGGTTTTTTTGTGGTTAATTGACCCAATTGTCCAACGGCTCACCGGAAAACTCCAGGCACTGAGAATGGCCAGCCGGTGGATCTAGGCTATGTAAAGTGTTTGGAATGAGGTATCTGAATCAGGGAAGAATATGTTTTCAAACTGTCTTGATTACTTACATTATACAACACAAGGTATTAGGTAAGACAGGACTGACGGTGACTCTTCCTACATGCATAGCTGCATGTAGGCCTAGTGCTGAATGGCATCATTTATTCTACTATTATTATAGCCTTTTTGCTACAATTAGTCTGCAACAGCCTCTCTACTCTGTTTCTCCCTGACTTTCTTTTCTCAGTGAAATGATAGGGGTTTAGAAAGTGGCGTGGTGCCACAGGGAGCCTCCAGCTGCAGTAGCACTGCAGCCATTCATTTCTTTTTTTCATGGATGTGTAAAATCAGGTGCTTCGGGCTTCATTCAGCCAGAGGCCAGCCACAAACCAGCAACACAACAAATATCGGTCTACCAGAATGGGAGCGGAACGCTGGACTTGGCAAGGCCAGGAACAGGAGATCTCAGAGCAGCTCAGTGCGTTGCAAATGGTCGCTGATCATTCAATCTGGCTGGATGAAGCACAACGCTCCTGATTTTAGGCATGATAATTGCATATTGTTAATAGTTCAAAGACCCTCCAAAATTTTACAAGCTCATGCCTTATTAAGAGGAGCCAAGCTCCCCAGGGCTCACCCTGCTTCACGCCACACACAGAACTTAACAGACAATTAAATGTATATTCAAATATACATTATATAAAAATAAAATGAAACAACATACACTTATTTATATACATAGCCATTTTGCAGAAAAAAAGATAATCGCTGAGATTCTAAAGTCATAGAAGAAGCCCCACCTATAGGCCTACTGCAGATGAACGATATGCTGGCATGCTAGCCCACTGTAAGCCCCACATTTGTGCGCTGAAAATGTGTTGTCGTTCGGGGTTTTGTAAAGGAGCTACACTGTTCTGAGTGCTGAATCGGAGCGGAGATCAAAAGCTAAATAACATATCATGGTTCATTGTGTTAGCCTGCTTGGTTTTCAATATAACTGTAGGCCTTAAGTCCTTTTCCAATCAATGTAGCATAAGTTTAATAGTGACATGAAAAGGAAAACAGCTTTTTCTGCGAGCCTCCCCTGCTGATTTTAAGTGATTGTTGTGAATACTCTGATTAAAGCTAGCCTACACATAGAACTTAAAAGTTAATTGAATGTACTGTATATTCAAAAAAGGCAAAATATACAAAATAAAATAAAACAATATAGACAGTTATTTGTATAGGCCTATACATAGGCAACAGGAATGCACATTTTTTAAAATTGAGTCTGTGGTTAGAATCCTCACATTAAAAGTCTGATATTTGGGAAACAGTGTCCATCTTGACAACATTTGAACACCAACCATTATTGATATAAAACCGCTTCCCTTGCCAGAGTCTTGCGCTGACAGCTCGGAAAATGGTGTGCGGAGATTGCTTGATTTAGGCACAACAGCATCTGATTTTTGTTTCCCGGCCAACCAGTCAGTCCCACTTCCCTGTCCCACTTTGTTCAGATCAGAATCTGATCCTGGCTCGCTTTACTCTACTCTGGGCTATCACCATTGTCGGTGGTGCCATTGCCATAGCACAACTCACCCTTAAGTTTAAATAAAAGTTAATCGAATCGGCTCTATCCAGCTGGAGCAGACACTGTGCACTCTCTACTTTGGGGAGAAAAGCTGCTACATTGTGCTGGCTCTTTTTATATACACTTATCTTGTGACCACTTGGTAATTAAAACATGGGAACAAGGCAGTATCTGGTGGCCCCGAGTTAATTAAAACGTGGGGACGAGGTAGGATGTCATGGCAATAAGGTTTATCTCGTTTTAATTACCGCGTGGCTATGAAATACTACCGTGTTCCCACATTTATTTTAGATTTTTTTTTCATTCAGTGACCCTTCAAGGGCTTTGTACAATTAACTGTGGATATTGTCTTTTGGGAGTAACCTAAAGAATGTGTCAAACTGTGCAGCTGAAGTGTGAACTTTAAATACTGCCACACACCATAACCCAATTTGGTAACAATTTATAATAACTACACACTCTAAAGCATTATTTAAGTATTACGGAATTCATCATTTATAAAGCATTGTGTCTACATTAATACACATAAATGGTGGGTTCACCATTTATAAATTAAGTATTATTTTAGTTACATTTGATGTACATTTATGAATGCATTTATACATATGACTTGTGGTAAACTGTGGTAGGATAAACTCCCCAGACCAACATGTTGTCTCTACTATGCTTGTTGGAGCATTATTTGACAACTCAGGGGGGCCACATATAAACCATGTGAACCCTGGTAACAATGCAAACTCTCTAACCCTTCGCACATATATCTATTAGTGACTTTTTAAGGCACTGAAAGAATAGGACCCAAAAAAGTCTGCTGGTACTGACAATCTAGATCCATACCATTTAAAGCTGGCTGCCGAGCTTATTGCAGAGCCCATTACTCATATTTTTAACTTGTCCTTGGCGACCAGTTGTATTTCTAAGTTATGTAAGGCTGCTTATGTTACACCATTATTAAAAGGTGGGGACCATATTAATGTAGATAGCTACCGCCCCATCTCCAAATTATCTATTTTAGCTAAAATAGTTGAATCTTTGGTAAATGTCCAGCTAAAACAGTGTTTAATTGAATATAACATTTTAAGTGAGTTTCAGTCTGTTTTTAGGACCAGACACCGTACCATAACAGCAGCTATGTTGGTGGCCAACGACATTATTAATTCTCTTGGGGAAAAATAACAATGTGCTGCATTATTTTTTGTTTTATCTAAGGCATTTGACTTCATGTCTTCCTGTTATCCAGACTAATTAATGTGGGTTTTAGTAAAGAGGTTGTGAATTGGTTTAGAAAGTATCTCACTGATAGATCTCAGAGTGTCTAGATTTTGAAAACTCCATGTCTAAACCCAGGTGTCCCACAGAGCTTGATTTTACCTCCCATTTTGTTCACCATTTTCGTAACTGTCTTTGCCTGCCTGAAATCCCCTCTTCCTTTCCCCTGCTCTGCCTTTTGGGTCAAGCCTCCCTACTTGGTTCCTTGTCCTGCCTCTGACCGCTTCCTGGACTGTCTTCCTCACAACCACACTACACCAGCTCATGAGAAGTCACTAATATATCAAATGTATTCTATATTAAATAAAGTTCTTTCGAGTATCTGTTCTTTGCCAACAATGTGTAGTGTGGATTTGTTGAGTATGTAAATAAGGATAATAGAATGTTTTAGATTAATTTAATAATAAAACATTATTTTAGATTAGGTGCGTCCATGGCCCCTGCTGCACAGCTGATTAGCTCTGCTGTCTGATTGTTCCTCTGTAGGCTAGTTCCTCCACCATAACATTACATTTTTGTTGGGTCAAACTTGTTGTACTATAAACATAATGCATTCTGGATTGAGAGGAGGAACCTAGAAAAGAGTCATTTCACCTCAAATCACCAATTTTCCCCCCTTGCCCTTTTAGACACATTCACAGACTGGGGCAAAGTTTGTGATTAATATTTTCAAAATGTTTTCATGCTAGAAGCTTCAGCTTTAATTTCCTGTTCCTGTATAAATCAAGAGGATTGTGTCCACGTTCAGTGTTGCTAATGGCTGATATCTGAAAAACAATTCAGATTTTTCTTTGTTGATTTATTTATATAGTTTACGATTTATAAATATAAATCTATATGCATAAAATATCTGTATTGTAGGGTTTTTTTCAGCATCAATTTTGAAAAAAAACTTGATCATATTTAGCCTGCTGACTGAACTGTTCTGACAAAGTGAAAAAAATTAAACGACTACATTTCCAGAAAGGTTATTTCAAGGACCATCAGAATATGTAATTTAAAGATAGTGCTATGACATTTAAATGCCATTTAAATTTTATTTTCAAAGGTTAAACAATTAAATGTGCAGTGTGTATGCTTTAGTGTTGTGGTGCTGAATTGCAAGCAAATTGATTCAATTATTATTATTATAATTATATGTTAATAATAATAATAATTATTATTATCATTATTAATCATTAAATATTTAATGATTATTAATAATAATTATTAAATTCAAGCAATTTATCTACATTTTATTTTGAATATACCTAACCTTTGTAAATGAAATAAAAATGTGTGTGTGTGTGTGTGTGTGTGTGTGTGTGTGTGTGTGTGTGTGTGTGTTAAAGAGTGTATGAGTAAAATAAAAAAATCTTTAGGTGGAAAACAGTAATTTTATGTTGTCATTATTCCAGCCCAAACGCAGGACGTGGCCCGGTTCAAAAGAATTCTTAGGCAATTCATTTGATGGAGGGGCCATGTCTTCTACTTTGAGGCATGTTGGAGTGTACCGGAACACGGTGGTTGTCAATGCTCCAATCGCGGTGCTGTTCATTGCTGTGCCTGGCAAGTACAAGGAACTGCTTGAAAGGCACAATAGTATAAGAACCTTGGTGTTTTTGCCACACAGTGTGCCACTGCAATTCAGGAGAACGAAGAGGACACAATCACAGCCTAAAAGGTTTCTGGAAAGCTGCTTCCCCTAAAAATAAGTAATCTGTGATGGTGGTGTAGGACAGTAGGATAGCTGACATATTATTTCACGCCTGATCTGTTTTAGTTGTTACATTTTGAAATAGGTGAAAAGATTTTAAAATAAAATGATTATGAAAATTTTATTTGGCATCTCTACTAGTGAATTTGTATTCAGCCATGTGTGTTTGTACTTTTTAAAAGATGTATTTTTTTATGCTACTGTAGATGGTGTAACAGGTACCCAGTTTACGCAGCCATGTTTTTTCTTTTTTATTAACGAATGGCTGAGAGACGTTTTGTAATGAAAAATTGATATTGTTGTGCATCACATTGTGTTGTGTCTGTTCCCCTTTTCTGTTCAGAAGATAACTGATACTTTTGTGATTTACAATATCGTGTGTAAATGCTTTGTAAAGCACACAAAGTACTGAACTAAGGACAAGTAAGTGCTTTGTAACTTTGTATTAATCTTGAAATACTTTATTTAACAAATGTTTAGAGCGCAAATCTAGGAGTTTTGATATATATTACAAATGGTAAACCCACTACTTATAAATTTATAAATTGTGTAAATATAATCATTAAGCACATTATAGAGGAGCTTATTAATATAGAATGCAACATGTACAACTATGTTGATAAATTACTTACCAATGTGAATTTACAAGAAGAACAATGCTTTACAAATGATGCATAAAGAATTTACTTAACTAATGCTTCAAAATGTGTAATGTAAATGTGTAAATGTGTAATTAATAAAGAATAATTTAGAACTGTTTATAAATGACTTACTATTGTGTAATAATGTAGGAACAAAGCTTTTTAAATGATGAATTCTGTATTTACAAATAATAAACTATTGCTTTATAGTGTGTAGGTATTATAAAGTGTTACCCACAATTTTTCAGTTGGTATAAACTCCTCAACATTGAAATCCATGACAATGTAACTAACAACTTAAAAACAGTGTTTGTGCTAGTTACACTGTCCTAATTAGAGGAAACACTGCTTATCTACTTTTTATTATACAAATAATGTATATAGCAAGAAAGTTAAAGTTATTACCTACATTGGATTAGTTTAATTAGCTCCTCTTTTTAATACTAAAAAAAATGTCTGCTCTTGAAACCCTGTGGCCCCTTCACACTCTGGCTGGTAACATGCCAAATGGGCCAAAGCTAAAAACCACACAGGCACCCTCCAGTTTTTTCGTCCCCATACTGTCAGAGGTCCTCATGATGAGACTGTGTAAACAGATCGTTGTCATGATAAATACCAACTCTCACATACACTAAGTGGTAAAACCCTACTGTCAGCCTCTTGTCTCTTGTCTCACCACAACCACTGCAAACCCCAAAAGGCATTGGAGTTCTTTGACTGACGGACTGATTGCCTTACCGTACATCTCGCTGTCTGACAAACTGAGCAAACACACAAGCCCACAGACATTCCCAGTCAGTGTGGCCACCACAGCCCACCTCATCTAGGCCATCATGGTGGTTTAATGAACGACAGATCCACACTGTTGCAGACCAAGAGTGGTTAGGGTTACAGTTTCTGCAGAGGGGTAACTGACTGGAACAGCCAAAGATATTGTAGGAGAAAGAGTAAGAAAGCTGGACTACTAGTAGTACTGCAACTGCTACAGTATGATATTGATAGACACAGAAGGAGGGAAAAAGCTTGCACCATGTGGTCTGCATTTCACTGTAATCCCTGTTCTAGCCTGGTGTTCCTGCCTCTGTTCCCTCTTCAACCCAAACCCAATTAGGGGGTCGCTGAAACCTGAGTGGCTGCTCTGGCAAAATCCTGACTACCAGGTCCCCAGCACCACGGGAAACACATTCACTTATCTATACTGGATGCGGTAATATATGGTGCATAAATTATGTTTATAGGCATCAGGGTGGGAAGGAAGGACCTCGGGGTGTAATGTGCCTCACACAAAAGGCACACACACACACACACACACACACACACAATGCTGCATGTTGCACACTGGCCACATAATAATGCAGCTGAAAGACACGGGAAATGGACAATTTTATTGAAATATGTGTAAGTCTGTCAGCAGGTCTGTGTGTGTGTGTATGTGTGTGTGTGTGTGTGTGTGTGACATGGCTTGGTGGTGGAATAGGATCTACTCCCTTTTCACTTTCCATCTTTCTGTCCTCTCACGTTTTTTTTTCCTTCTGGGCAGCACTGGTTTTATGGCATTCTCGCTCACATACATAAATAAACAGACATAAATTTACTTTTAAAAGAAGTGACAAGAGCCATTTTTGACACAGCATATATTCCGTATTAACATACATTCATAGGCAGTATAGTCTTCTTCAGTGTATAAGTCTTTACAGGTCTACAGTTTGTCTCTATAATGACAGCTCGTTATTATAGGAAAAGCTTGGCTTTATGGTGGTGGCACAAGACAACAATAGAGTCCTGACAGTGGCATGGGAAACTGTCTGTGTTGTTGCTGTGTGTGTGTGTGTGTGTGTGTGTAAAACGAGCATTGGGAAAATTTAATATGTGGTCAGATGTTTGTTGCTGTGGGGCAAGGGCTCTATGTGCGCTTGGAGAGAAAGTGCTTCAGTCATCACGCATGGTGAACATGATTGGCAACCCTGTGACGAACCCCTTTGTATATGTGTGTGCTTACTAGTGAATACCAGTTTCTGTACGGGTTTTTCATGTATAAGGAGGCTAAGATAAACATCAATCGAAATGAGATTTTCACTATATGATGTTCTTTAAAACCTGATTTGGAAACTGTTTAGGTATAAAGTTTCTGGTTTTCTGATGTGGATTAGTCCAGGTGTTGTTTTGGATCAATGTTTGCTGGGTATGTGTGTGTTCATGCCCATCACGTTCCAGTTCTGCAGGCCCACAGAAAAGATAGTAAGGAGCTGACAGTGGCTTTCACAAGTTCTTCATCATCCTCCCTCTGACAGAAAGAGTGAGTGTGTGTGAGTGGAGCAGCATCAGGGCATTTTAGGTGGCAAAAATATATGACTTAACTCAACCTAGCGTGACACAGACATGTACACACGAAGCAAATCACAGAAACTTCCTCTTCGTTGTTCAAGTCAGTCCTCTTGACAGACTTGGGATCTCCCTTTATGATATCCTGCCCTCCAAGTGAGCCCCCAAAGCAGCAGCAAGGACAGAGGGCAAATAATCCTCCTCTTGACCCCACCCCAACCCCTTAACCTCACCCATCTGTCTACACATGGGTCCAGTCCTAGGTCCACCTCACGTCAATCTCCTCAGTCTGAACAAATAAGTTAAACATTACAAAAATACAAAGGATTGATGACAAAGCAAATATGAGCATGAGGGAGGGAGACAGAAAGTGAAACTCTCTACTTGAGAAGAAACAAACTATGTAGCATTGTAGGAAATTCCATGCATAATCTATTGATATCCATTAAGGTGACATAAAATGAATAGGATGACATTTGACCTCTTGGCCACTCAGTCTTTTTCCGTTGACCAGTAGTTGGATGGTGGTGTGGTTTTTATGCAAGAGAAGAGCAGAGGGAGATTCACAAATCCTACTTGCTTCCCTGGTAATTCAGCAGGAGTGTGGGCCATTTGTTTTGTTCATCAGCAGTACCCTCTCTGTGCCCTCCACTCCCATCACCGGCATGTGTGCATCTCCACCATTTTGCGGCACTGTTTGCATTTGACATAACAGCACCAGTGGAACTTACAGCTGCATCTGTCCACCAACTCCACCTCCTGTGTCTGGAAGCCACGGCCACAGCACATCAGCTCGCAGCCGTCAATGGCCTTTGACGTTCTGTTACACTGGCGGCCCACCGTGCCCAGCATACCCGGGGAGCGTGGGTCATAGTCGCAGAAATCTGGACTAGGGTCCAGGTAGACCAGATCTTCTTCTGTGTGAGGTTTAAACTGGGAGTTTCGAGGCACTAGGACTTTGGTGGTGCCCACCTTGCGCTGCTCCACCTCTGTGGCACCATCAAACTTCTCCTTGATGATGTTGCCAACCTTGCGGAAGGGCGGCATGGCTTTCCAGCAGGTCTTTACCTCACAGGAGCCTGACACACCGTGGCATTTGCACTCCACACGCATGTGAGATAGGATGGCCTGCAGAGATGCCAAAGAACCTTTGGTTAGCAAATATAACTTATAATGTGATGACAATACATAATATCCTATAAAGACTAGCTGCTGTGGATAGCAGCATCGCTGTGTGTTTGTGCTTAGCCTAACAACTACAAAAACATTTTCTAATCCTACCAGAGCTGAGGACTTGGACTGGGATTGGATTTGAGTCACAGAAATCAAGGATTGGAATTTGATTTTGACTTCACTGCTGAGAGACTTGACATACTTCTTTCTTGTTGTTGTTGCTCTTGTTATAAACTGTCAGCTGCATTTGTTAGCATGCAGCAAAATATGCCGTCATCCTTTTAAATAAACTAATCTCATTTCCTAAAGCGTCGCTCAGCTTTAGAAAACCTCTTCCTCAGACACTGTGGCGCTCCCTAAAGGTCACTGTTGGGTAAGTTACAGTATATAGAAATTCACCCCCTGCAGGGGGAATTTTGGTTTAGAGACAGGCTATACCTGTGATTAGGACTATTACCATGGGATGAGAGTTTTGGCCGGAGCAGTACCTGCATTTGACCTGGTTGTGCTGGATGAGCCTTTTATTGAAGCTAAGTTTTCCTGAGCACTGTTTTTCTAGAGGCACTAAATAACCCCATTTGGCCTAACAATGTGTTCTTAGTTAAGGTTAATAGGAACAGTCAAGAGTAGTCTAAGTAAAGACATTTTAGCCATATCCATGACATCATAGATTCAATCACAAATGCAGCCATAGTCTGGACAATAACCAAATCCACAGCTATAGCTACAACCAATGGCTGTATACTGATGAAGCTCTGCCTTTCAACAAAGAGTAATGAGCAATTAACGCATCATGTAAGTGTCACATCATCTCTCCTTTCTGTAGTATATGCAGATTTTCCCTACATTGGCCTGGAACAACACGCTAACTGTTCCTAATGTTAAGGGGGAATAAAAGTGATATTGCTAGGGAATGCAAAACTTAATACAAGTAGATGAAAAATTTATTTGGGAGCTAATGCTAAAGTATTACAATGTTTCACAAAACATATTGCGATGGAATGCTAATGAAGTTCAGAAAAAAAAGTAGGGGGCTCCGTCCTGAAAGAAGTGCAGTGTTCTACAAAAGACTTAATTCACATTTAAAATCAAGGGGAGGGGTCACCTTCCGGCCAGCCTCGTTGTTATGCAGGTTCATGAGAGCCCGACTGGATGACTGGCCTTTACTCCTTTCTCTCACATCCACAAAGGACTGAGAAAAGGCCACCCCATATGCAATGTTATCACTGCAGCCCGACCATTGGAACCCTATGACAAGATATTAAGATAGAGAAAGGGTGTGTCATTGCCCTTTAAACATTGCATATATATTACATTTGAACACTATTTTGCAGCCACTTTTCAGTATTTCAGTATTGATGGTTAATTGTAGTAATGTGTGACAAAGTGTTCATATTGTAAAAAAAATGACTATAGGAGATAAGATGACATACTTAAAATTCAAAATGTCACTTTTAGTTATTTAGTAAAATGATTGCATTACCATGTACTGGATCAGTTGGCCCTACTGTTTCCTTTGCAACTATGCGTGTGTTTGTGTGTGTGTGTGTGTGTGTGTGTGTGTGTGTGTGTCTGTGTGTGTGTATGCGTGTGTTTGTGTGAAAGAGAGTGAGAGACGTACCCTCTGGACTGACTCCATGTACATTGTGGTCACAGCCACATTTTTCCAGCTCTCCGCTGCTGCAGGCCCTTGTGACCGCAAACGCCACACTGGCTGCTGAGATGGCATACACAAAGGCTGCCTCACGGGTGCCTAACATACACATAGAGAAACACAAACACAGACACACACAGTTACATTGTTTCATTATGTAACTGAAAAGACCTTCTCGTTAAGACTGGCAATGTATGTGGATAAAGATAAAGAGTGTGTTGCAGTCCAAGGGAAGAAGCCCAGACGTTAACACGCAGGAGCTGGTTAAGCCAATACAAATGGAAACAAGTTGAAAAATGTCACAATATTTTAAAATAGCATGAAAGAATCATCATATATAACTGGAATCAGTTTTGAAGTGATATCAACGATATTTAAATGTATGCTGGTAGAAAACTTAACTGATAAGCTTGTTTTTACTGTCAGTCAGCTTTAGTGCTGTCTGTCATAACTGTTTCTCTTCTCTGTCCAGATGCTTGCAGGCAGATAGTGACAGGATTCACTGCAGTGTATAATATTACCCTGGGTGACCACTTTGCCAAACACAGGCATGGTCTCCAGAGTGGAGCAATTCCATCGACGAGTGCGAAACTGGAACTGACACTCATCTATAGCCAGCTGGGCTCCATGACGCACTGCATCCATCACCTCCACACTGCGCTTACAAATCTGAACCTGAAGTAGAGACACACAAAAGCTTTGTCACCCATAAACACAGTACACATACTAACAAAATACTAATTG
>JAPMOB010252105.1:20000-38043 GCA_029875015.1 Lepomis gibbosus
AGCAGCCCAGTATCATGCCAAAGCGTGTAATACACATGCACGTCCACAATCATGTTTTCAATGCGTTCTGCAATCAAAATAGCAATGAAAATATGTAGCATCCAGTTAGACTTTCAAAGTAAAACTTGCTTACAAACATTTTCAGATGATGGTCACAGTTTAGGAACCAAAACTAATTGGTAAGGATTAATAAATATCATGGTTTTGGTTAAATTAACTAGTTCCTTAAAGTCAACTTTTGACTACTGGTTTCACTGAGAAAATGAACCCTGCTCTCTTGTGTGAAAACCATGTCCAGGTCATAGTTATCCAAGGAAGGTTAAAATCAATAGCAACTGGACTCAGTTGAAGATACTTGAAGACATTTCGTCCATCATCCGACAGATTTCTTCAGTTCTGACTGACTAGTAAGGGAAACTCATCTATTTAACCTCTGTGGAGTCGTTCGTCAAGATGATCGATACCTCTGTTTCGTTAGTGCTCCCTGCTGACGGCAGTCGTTATGGTTGTTAGAGTCACCCGAGGCCCAATCTGAACCACCATAGTTGGCATCTTCCTCTGAGGCCAGAAGTGAATGTTTGTTTAGTTTCCTTGGATGTGACGAAAGCACAGCATTGTGAGTAAGTTATTAAAATGCTGTCTGAACCAGCTGTATGGATCATCTAGACAAACCCCACACATAGGTTAAATAGCTGAGTTTCCCTTTCAGTTATAGAGAACTAAAGAAGTCTGTCGGATGATGGAGGAAACATCTTCAAGTATCTTCAACCGAGTCCAGTTGCTATTGATTTTAACCTTCTATGTGTTTTTTGTATTTGCATTGTTTAGATAATGCTTTAATAATGCTCTATGATATACTACATTAAATAATTTGTTGATCATTTTTTTTAAGAAAGCAGCATTCCACATATTTTTTTGGAGCAAGGCAGGTTTCACGAAAAAGAAAACATATTTTTGCAGACAAATGAGTAATTCATGCTCATAAATGTGTTCTTGAATTAACAGAACACAATATTTAACAACATCATTAACAACATCATTAATATTCTTTATAAAATTGAATTGTTCCACACTCTTTTGCAGAATTAAATTAGAAGATCAATACTATTCTCATGTCTGCGTTTAGTACAGCAGTGGAATCAGAAGTTTTTAGCCAGCCAGAAACAGCTAGCCTGGCTGTGTCAAACAGTAAATGGACTGATTTATATAGCTTATATGGCGCCTTTATAGTCTTCTGACCACTCAAAGCGCTTTACACATGTCAACATTAACTGATTCATTCTGACACTGCGGGTGGATGCTGAAACTAATTCTCATTCATGCGCACTAATTTGGGAGCTATTTGTGGTTCATTATCTT
The DNA here is from genome assembly GCA_029875015.1 of Lepomis gibbosus. Classification (NCBI taxonomy): domain Eukaryota; kingdom Metazoa; phylum Chordata; class Actinopteri; order Centrarchiformes; family Centrarchidae; genus Lepomis; species Lepomis gibbosus. Next base: position 21,360 of record JAPMOB010252105.1, read on the forward strand.
GCCCAAGGACAAGTTGACATGCCCACTGGGGGGGAGCAGGGGATCGAACCGCTGATCTTCCAATTAGTCGACGACGTTAAAAATACACAAAATTGTCCTTTTTATATTACTTTGATCAAACAATCATTATTCAGTGTGTCAGTGGAGGAAATTTAGAGGGGTTAATAGATGTGTTTTAAACATAGCCAGGCCAGCTGTTTTCCCTCTGCTTCCAGTCTTTATGCTAAGCCAGGCTAAACACGCTTTGACTGCAGCTATATCCTTAAATGAACAGCCATTGACATTTATCTTTATTTAAGAAAGTAAATCAGTGTATTTCCTTAAATTTCTTTCAGGGACATTAAAAGAAAAGCTCAGTCTTGAAGGGAAAAGGACAAATGCATTGTGATATCCAAATGTTTGTTTCAGTGTTTGCAGGCTCCTCCATACAGTGGACAATAGCCCTTAACAAAGGCAAATTCCAAAAAAATGAACTTTTAGGTTATCATTCTGTATAAGTAGACACGTTTTTCCTTAAGGTTTCTTAAGCATGTGCTATGAGTCTTGGGTTATGAGTTCCTAAGACCACACATACCTCTGTAAAGCCCAGTTAGCTCGTCTCAATCAAGCTGTGGCACAGATTCAGACTGCAGAGAATCCTGCTGTTAGATCACTAACAAGAAGTAGTAGTACTGGACGTTTAGCATTAGTGCATTATATTTAGTAGTATTTGTTAATGTGTTAGTATAATTAGTATCTCATCCTTCCAGAGGTCAAACAGCTCCTCCTCTCCATTCCGCCTCTAATCTCCTTCTCAACAGTTCAGATAATCTTTCTCTCTTTCTCTCTCAGTCTCCTTGACGGCCTTTTTAACTCTTCCCCTCCAGCGTCAGTATTTAGCACTCATCGCTGTGATAACCCCGCTCTCTGCTACTCCACCACATCTCATCCACATTCACGTCACGTTCACTCTCAGGGGTGACCTCACTCTCTCATAACAGCAACTGAGTTTCCTCAGTAGTACCACCAAGACCCCCACATTTAATCAGACGACAATGTTTTTAGGTCATGAATCCCCAATATTTGGCTTAAAGCTGCAATAATCAACATTTCTCTATCAAGAATGTATTAAAATAACTTCACACAGAACATTTTCACTCAACTCTTTCCTTTAGCTCTACAGAGTGTTTAGTATCTTTTAGCTCACTGCGGGAAAAAAATAAGATACTGTATTCTACCCAGGCGGCGCGGTGGTGCGGTGGTTAGCACTGTCGCCTCACAGCAAGAAGGTCGTGGGTTGCCCCGGCCTTTCTGTGTGGAGTTTGCATGTTCTCCCCGTGTCTGTGTGGGTTCTCTCCGGGTGCTCCGGCTTCCTCCCACCATCCAGAGACATGCAGGCTAGGTTAATAGGTGACTCTAAATTGTCCTTATGTGTGAATGTGAGTGTGAGTTGTTGTTTGTCAGTATGTGGCCCTGCGATGGACTGGCGACCTGTCGAGGGTGTACCCAGTGTCATTTGGGATTGGCTCCAGCCCCCCCCGCGATGGGTCTTTTTCCCCTAGTTGTTAATTTGATGTGGATGTGACTAGATTTATTTTACATGGTCTTTCTTTGTGATAAAATTACAAGTCGTCATCTCCTGATTAGATACCCTTCTGCATATACACCAGGACAATATTTACAGTGTGTATCGATCAAATACGATTACAAAATATTGCATTAATATTACAGTCTGTTAGTACTCCAATAAGTAAAATTGGTTAAATGCAGACTGCTCGTACACTGTTAGCTTGAATATACCCATTAGGGGCAGAAAGCAGGAGGAGTTTTTAAGCATTATATACTGTGTGTAGCTAGTTATTATTCAACACATTAGCATTAACACAACAGACACTGCTCTCTGTCAGCTCAGTGTCAGCACGGTGTAGCCTACTGACTTCACAACCCAAACTACTGCACCAACACGGTGTCAAATACCAACGCTTTGAGAAAGCCTGGTATCGGACGCCCAGGGATTAGACAGGGCTGGCTGCACGGTATGCTAAATTTCAATCTAGCTGCTTGCGCCATTTGAAATCCATACCACCAATATATAGCTAGCTTCAGCCATTATTTTGCTCTAACAGAGCCATATGATGTGTGACTGCGGTAAATAAATAAGTAGCAAAATTGCACAATGAATGTATCCAAATGTAGCAGAGTAAAAGTAATGATTTTTCTCTAAAAATCTACCCAAAGTAAGAGCAAAAGTATGATGCATTAAAACTCTTGAGTACATTTAACAAAGTAAATATAACTCGATACTACCCACCTCTGCTCACGCTCATAGACGAAAACCACATGACATGTACATTTTCGCCCTTCTGACGTGCGTTTAGTGAGTTTTTGAGCATGTTTTAGGCCACCGAAAGTGTGATTCCTTTTTACAACGAAAAGTAATGATGTCTTGCATTTCAACAGGGCCGTTGCACATTAAGCAGCTGTTTGCTTACCAAGTTTCAACAATCAACTTAAAAAAATTGTATTACAACTTGGTTCCTCTTTCCCCAGAGGTTATTGCAGCTTTAAATATTCACATTAATAGTCATCCCGAATGAGAGCAAGGGAAGGACCCACAAGGAAGAAACACTTGTCACCTGTTGTCCTTTTATTTAGTGATTAAAAATAATGTTCTGTGACATACTAAATACGAGTCATAAAGTCAGCAGATATAGTAAAGTACATGGCAATATGTAGCTAAAGTTTGCTATTAGCCATCATAAACTAATAGTCATACCATCAAGTATTCATTTAAAAGAGAAGGAATGTCTTCTTTTGAAAGTACAATCCTGGAAGGAATAAAACACTCTGGTCAAGTGCTTCAACTATGATATTAAAAGCCTTTAAAAGTATTAAGGACACTGATATGAAAATGTTGAGATAAAGATAACAGTGGGAACAAAATCTGATCATTTAATAAGATTTTTTTGTGAACTGAGTTGACTAAATCTAAACTGCTGAGGTATTCCTAGCCCCACTGTCTGTCCTTGAGCTCTCTGTGAAGTTGTTTAGCCTTGGGCAGGGCACTACGATTGGGTCGAGGCATCCAGCTGGGAGACCATCAGACAGCAATAAAAACAACCCATGGAGAGAAAACACAAGACGACAACAGAAACCTGCCTGTCTGATGGGCAGCATCACACTCGCAAAGACACAAGCAGTTGGATGGCATCTCGCTGGCCTGACATTCACCCTGGAAACATTTATTAAAGATTGGACAAGCTGTTATTGAGGTGATTTTCTGGATGTGTGTGTGTGTGTGTGTGTGTGTGTGTGTGTGTGTACTTGTGGGAAAACTTCAGAACAGGCCTTGGCTAAGTGTGTGTGTATTCAGCCCTATCTTACTTTATCTGTTCATTCTGCTTTGTGTATCCTTTCAATTTCAGAGACAAGGTTAACAAAATGCCTCAACAGAGAGACAGAGGAGTCAACCTGTAGAAGCATAGACCATCATCCCACATCTCATTCTCTCCCTGTTTTCTCTCTGTCTCTCTGGCCTCTGATGGTTGCATGCTTGAATCCCAGGGGCCTAATCCCCGTGGAGCCAGTTGTGTTGTGAAGGCTGCGGTGTAAAATGCAACACAAACATGCAGCGGCCTGCGAACGTACCAAGTCCAGGTGGAATGCTCTATACCTCCCACCCAGAGGCCCCCAGGGCCTTATGCGAGGCTGAAACTGAAAATAAGAGATAATTCTAAACAGGGGAGACACAGGTTGTTATCTGTAGACAGGAAATGAAGGCTACCACAAATGACTTTTGGGCCATTTTTATGCATTATAAACATGAATTACTCCATTTTCAATAACAGAATGTAAAAAAGTACTTTGTTGTAGGGCAGAAAAGTTTAGTCGACCTGTATTAGTTGATCAACATAAAATTAAACAGTTTTGATAATTAATGAATTTGCTACTGACATGTAGAAAAATAGTCTTCATTCTACAAACAGACTGTGAGATGCAGTTGAAAGCTTTAAAAAGCTGCTAAATTTACCTTTTTTGCATGGATTATTTTGTTACATAAATTTGTACCAAATGTTCAGAGTGAACTTTTTTTCCATAATTATTGCTTACTTACAGAGAGTTAGATGAGAAGATGCATATTACACTCATGTTTGTTTAGGAAATGTTAAGATACAGGCTTGAGACGGTTAAAGGAACTTAGCTTAAAAACTGGAATCAGGTTGGAACAGTTATCCTGGCTCTGTCCAAAGGTAATCCAAAGGTGTCATTTACGCTGGGGACAAGTCTGCCACCACATTTTGAAATGGCAGATTTTGTCCCCATAACTTTTTGAAAAGCATTTGTTAAAATATTCTGAAAATGTCTTGTCTAAAAATGCTCTGAAAAATAGCTTGCACCAAGAAATGTTAATTAACAAACAAAAATGCTTTGAGAAAGATTTATTTACACAATAAGAAAACATCGAATGCAATTTAGATATATAGAAGATACAAATGCACATTGTCCAAAAAACTTGCATTACACAGTATTCTGTTATATTTTTATATTTATGAATTGTCCCTTGCTAGCTGATTTTTTGTTTTCCTTCATAATTGGAGCAGAAAATTAATGCCCCAATTTTTGGGTGGTGGACCCCCAGACCTCCTTATTCTCATGCATAGCTGTGTCTCGTGAGCCAGAGTGAATCATCACACTCCTTATCTAAGCCCTTATGTCCCCACCACTTGTCAACATGAAGTGACGTCCTTGAATTCACCTGCATGTACCTCTGAAGCTCACTAACATGATAGATCAAGTTTGTTTAATCTATACACATCTGTAAAAGTAAAATGAAACTGAAAAGATGAAATTTCAAAACAAGTGTCATGTAGAAGAGCAGTGACTTCATGGATCTTCTCATGTAACTTGCAGCAGGGGACCGATAATTATATTTCACAAAATGACAAATGGTTTTCTGGTTTTGGCTTCTTAAATGTGATGATTTGCTGCTAACTTTAGTCATCTTTTCTCTCCTTTGTAACTGAATGAAAGTTTTTTTATTCCAAACATGTTTTTACCTGCCCTCCGTGTTGCAGCAGTTTCCAATCTAAAATAATAATAATAATTAGTCATTTAGCTGACGCTTTTGTCCAAAGCGACTTAAAATTATATATGTCAGAGGTCGCAAGTCTTTGGAGCAACTAGGGGTTAAGCGTCTTCAAAGACACATTGGTGGGTGTGTCACAGTGGGAATTGAATCCAGGTCGCCTACACCTTAATATGCATCTGACCAATCAGTTTTACTTTTTCTTTTCATTATTTTCATTCAACAATGAGAGACAGACAAATTCTTTTTTTTTTAAAAATCTAGTTTAAAGTCAGCCAAAATGAGGGCCAAAAGAAAGAGAAACTGGGGACAGTAGAGAAGAGAGAAGTGCAGGGGAGGGAGAGGATATAAGAAGCTGGACACATCTGCATGACAGTCGTGTGCTGCAGTAAACTTGTCAGCCTTCCTGCACAAACAAACACACACACATACACTCACACACACAGACACACACACATAGAAAATAACACAAATGCTCACAAACAGGAGCACACTGTCTGTTCATCCTGCATTTCTAATGTCTATTCATATGAAAATATCCTCATGTTTGCCTTTCCAGTACTGAGTACACAGTAGAGGTACACAGTTACAGGTAAATATAGCATGAATAGGAAATGCAAGGAGAAGAGCTGCAAGAAAGAGTCTAAGGTCTTAAAGGAGCTAACTGAGCTGCAAGCAATGCTGCTATAAGTCACAGTTTTTTAGAATTCATGACTTGATACATGGAAAATATTGTTCTTTAGTTTAAGCCAATAAAAGCAAAGTGTTCAAGAAACCCTTACATTTAGAACTGTTAATAGAGAACCAGCAGGCAGCAGAGATTTAAAGTATGACTGACCTGAGCTAACCCCTCTGCAGTGGACACCTACAGTACGGAAAGGATATAGTAACCTGTAGAGGGCACTATTACTCTCAATTTATCTTTAGCAACCTTACCACAGCGAACTACAGTACAGCACTAAGATTGCCCTACTCACTTCTGAACCTTTTTGTAGCTCTCCTGGTGGCTTCAGATGATCTGGCTGCTTTGAAAAGCCAATGTTGTGCCATGTGTCTGTTCAAATTGTTCCTGACACTTATATTAATTGCAGGATGAACTGTCTGCCCAAAAATACAGAAAGCTGGAAAAAGCCTTTAAAATGTATATAGTCTCCACTTTCCTTAAAGTTGTCTTAGCTGATCCAGAGAATTCTTGGAAAAAGTTTGCATCTACAGTATTAGACCAACTATTAAATGATTATTTCGCAAAGATTTCTGATTTGAACATACACACCACACACCTGATTTGAACCACCTTTGGAATATGGATCATAACACTAAAGATCTGCATCACCTGATTAATGACAACAAACCTCAGTGAGAAATGGCTGTTCACGTCACATCGATCTACACATCCAAGAAAAGCTGACACCAGACCTCAGCTCAACTCTTATCTTATAGTGACCTCTGAACCTTTGTAACTATCCTTAAGAATGTGAACAATTTCTCTCCAAAATATATATCCAACATATGGATGATAGATTGAGGCTATCAGCCACAGTGAAGAAGACACAACTTCAACTGCACAGTCCACAATGTTTAATCTACACTGTAACAACCTTTGCAATCCAGTTTTAAGTATATCAGTGATTTGATGTTGTTGATTTCTTGGCAGATCTCTGTTCAAATTCCACCAAACAGCTGAATAACCCCTCTAAATCAATACAAGGAAGATTAAAATAAAGAGCAATTGGACCTGGATGAAGATACAAAGATATTTCATCTGTCATCCAAGGGGCTTCTTCATTTGGCCCCTCACTTCATCCTCCAGAACCTGGACTCCCCAAGAAACCTACACCAGGATCCTATTTGTAGATTTCAGCTCTTCTTTCAACACCATCATCCCGGCCGTGCTACAAGACAAGCTCTCTCAGCTGAACGTGCCTGACTCCACCTGCAGGTGGCTCACAGGCTTCCTGACAAACAGGGACCAGCATGTGAAGATGGGGGGCAAATGTCTCTGACTCGTAGACCATCAGCACCAGTTCCCCTCAAGGCTGCGTTCCCCTCTGCTCTTCTCCCTGTATACCAACAGCTGCACCTTCAGTCACAAGTCTGTCAAGCTGCTGAACTTTGCAGATGACACCATTCTCTGGGGAGGATGAGTCCACCTACAGGTCGGAGATTGACCATCTGGTGACCTGGTGCAGCCAGAACCACCTGGAGCTCAATGCTATGAAAACAATGGAAATGTTTGTGGACTTCAGAAAGAGCTCAGCCCCACCCTCCCCACCATCTCGTGTGACTCATCAGTCGCCACTGTGAACTCCTTCCACTTCCTCGGCACCATCATCTCACAGGACCTCAACATCACCTCCCTCATCAAAAAGGCCCATCAGAGGATGTACTTCCTACAGCAGCTGAAGAAGTTCAGCCTGCCAGACAATGATGTTGCACTTCTACACCGCCATCCACATCCTCATCTCCCCCATCACCATCTAGTACGCAGCTGCCACTGCCCGGGACAAGGGCAGGCTGCAGTGTATCATTCGCTCCGCATAGAAGGTGATTGGCTGCATTCTTTCTTCTCTTCAGGACCTGTATGCCTCCAGGAAACAACCTGGAAAGATTGCAGGTGACCCCTCCCACACTGGTCACAAACTGTTTCAGACCCTCCCCTCTGGAAAGGAGGCTGCGGTCCATCAGGACCAAAACCTCTCACCACAAAAACAGCTTCTTCCCGTCTGCAGCTAGTCTCATCAACAAGACCTGAGTCTGTAATACTGTAAATGTCTCTGCACATCTAAACTTTACTTTATTTTATATCATTACACAAACCTGGCATAATGCACATATTGTTGTTAATTGTTGTTATTTTTCTATATTTTTATATTATGTCAATATACATATTTATATAATATTCTCTTCTGTTGCAATACGTCTGCACAACACAAACCCGGAGTTATGCAAATATCTGCCACATTGTTCCTTTTCTGCAAATAGTTGTATTATTATTCTCTATTCTTTTAATTATTCTTATATAATTTGCATTTATTTCATATTTATTTATTTCTAGATTTATTTATGTCAACTGTATGTTTGTCTACGTGTAGCACCTTATCACCAAAGCAAATTCCTTGTATGTGTAAAATACTACTTGGCAAAAAGCTCCTTTCGATTCTGATTTCTGTTTGACTGGTAGAGTTACATTACTCGTTGTTGAACCAAACTTGCCTGTGAGTTACGGTGCTTACTAACGAATGGACGGTCATGTAAACTAGAGATGCATTGACTGCAATTTTCTTGGTCAATTTAGATCCCAGTTTTTTTCTGACCTACCGATTGCGATTTTCTTTCTTTCTAAGAACTATAATTAACAGCATATACAAACATTTTCGTAACTTTTCTTTCATGAAAAATTCTTCTTTCTTAGGATCCCCATTAGCTCCAGCACAAGCACTTCCTGGAGTCTATTCATGTTCATAATAAAAACCTGATCAACAACGGTGTGAGGGAGGGGTCTGTCTTCTGGGGCTCTAGCTCTTAATGTGTTTCAAAAAGCACAGACTACTTTGGGTTTTAAAATAACTTCTGCCAACAAATGAACAGAGTGAATGTTCCGTCACTGGGGAAATATATTTCCCCAGTATCTGATTAATCATATACCCCGGGGGTGTATGCACATCGATGGGCAGGGAGGTGCTCCTCCTGCCTGATGACTTTTCCATGTGGGCACGTAGAAGGACAGAGAGGTGAGCTCTGCCCGCCTCATGGCTTTCCATGTAGGTGCATGGAAAGGCAGGGAGATTCCAGAATAGTGCCATACCACCAAACTATCTTGCTGTGGCGCAAATCTCAGTTTCTTTCATGAAATACAAATAGGATGTAGGTTCTACAGGACATTTTTTTCCCTGAGCAACTACTACAATGAGATACAGATTTTTTGGGATTCTATTATCTCAAACCGTTTGAAAGAATAGTGCATGTAGCTGCAGTAAAGAGAAAGACAACCGCAGAGCCCCTAGGTTTCGGGTAAGCCCTGAATGTTTACGTCTGCCTCCGCCCCTGAAACTGACTATTAAATCACATTTATTCCAAAACTGCACCAGACTACAGGACCTTCTCTCAAAGAAATCATCAAAGTAATTTAGACCTGCAAGCAGGTGTCAACAAAGTACAAGCCAAGTTCAGCACATTTTATAACAAAAGCAAAACCTAGAGGCCGATTGGCATCAATTTTGTCAGAGCCTCGGAGGGGCATGGGAAGGTAGTGGCTCAAATTCTGTGTTAATCAGACAGAGCTATAGAGATATGACATCACTTCCATGGTCCTTTGACCATGGATTATAAAAATTATTTTAATAACTTTTGATTGCCATGATTGCCATGACACCGGGGATCCCCCTACTCTTTGCAACAAGTGCCGCAGTGAGTCAGGACCTCGGTTTAACGTCTGATCTGAAGGACAGCATCTCCTACAGCGCAGTGTCCGCATCACTGCACTAGGGCACTGGGATCTTATTATTAGGACCAGAGGGAAGACTGCCTCCTACTGGCTCACCAACACCTCTAAATCCTCTGGAATCCTCTGGGATCCACATTGCTTTGCATGCGTGGCCCCCAGCCCACTTGGCCTTGGACCCCTAAAGAATTTGGAATGGAAGCCAAGCCTTTTTTGAGGTAATTGCAGAAATGCAAACTTGATTTTTACAGCATCACCTTGAGGTCAGAAAGTGTCATTATATGTACAGTGTACAATATGCACCTGCCAAGTTTTGTGTTTCTACGTTTTAAGGTTTGAGTGGCACAAACACTTTTTAGTGGAAAGAGCGTCACGGAATCCAAGTAGAATAGCAAAACTTTGACTCACTATGAGCTGAACACCCCCATTGTTGCAAAGTAAGACTTGGTCACTTGGGGATTTAAATCCTGGAACTTCCTATCCCCAGAGGAGGTGACTTACTGACTAAGCTACTGATGAGAAGAACGTTGTATGGTTGTTGGTGCCAGACGGCCTGGTCTGAGTATTTCAGAAACTGCTGATCTACTGGCATTTTCACGCACAACCATCTCTAGGGTTTACAGAGAATGGTCAGAATAAGAGAAAATATCCAGTGAGCAGCAGTTGTGTGGATGAAAATGCCTTGTTGATGTCAGAGGTCACGAGACAATGGCCAGACAACATAGAAAGACAACAGTGACTCAAATAACCACTCATTACAACCAAGGTATGCAGAATACCATCTTTAAATGCACAACATGTCGAAAATTGAAGCAGATCGGCTACATCAGCAGAAGACCACACCTGGTGCCACTCCTGTCAGATAAGAAAATGATTTTAAACTGGTTTCTTGAATATGACAATGAGTTCACCTTTGGGATGTGGTGGAAAGGAAGATTCGCATCATGGATGTGCAGCCAACATATCTGGAGCAACTGCATGATGCTATCATGTCAACATGGATAAGTCTCTGACGAATGTTTCCAACACCTTGTTGAAAGTATGCCACAAAGGATTAAGGCAGTTCTGAAGGCAAAAAGGTCCAATGGGTACTGGCATACTGTACTTAATAAAGTGGCAGTGACAGATTCTGAATAGACCAAAGGGTGTAGTGAGGCAAAGTGAGCCCACTCAGGCTTGGACCCACTCGTACTGGGATCCAAGTTGCTTCTGCATGGCCCCCAGACCATGTGGGCTTGGATCCATTATAATGAAGGAGACAGTACCGTCAAAGTAAAGAATTAAAGATAAGGGAATCATTTAAAGTACGACAACAACAGAGAGAAAAAAGTGAAGCAAAGCATGGAGACAGTAAAGTGATAAGAGTGAAAGGGAAAACTTATGAGTTCAATTAACACAGTTACTGAACAGCTAGAGGCTCATGCTACTAGAGACTGTGTGTGTATGTGTAGGTGTGTGTGTCTGGGTATGTTTATATGCTGCTGGCTCCACTAGAGCTCATTTCCCCCTAAAAATAACACAATTTGCCAACACCACAACCCTCAAACACACACACACACACACACACACACTTTTTGTGTGTATATATGGGAAAAAAGGCAATAAAAGTCATGAAATTAACCTCCTGCCTGGTGTTAGTGCCGTGGCCCCGAATGGCTGGGAATCAATTAGTGTGTGTGTGGGAGTGATTGGCGGTATAATATTCCTGCGTGGTAGACAGTAACTACGTATATTTACTCAAGTACTGTACTTAATAACAAATGAGAGGTATTACTTTACTTGAGTGTTTTTTATTCTGCTTTCTACTTTTAGTCCTCTACATCTCAGAGGGAAATACTGTACTACCCAACAGTTTATACAAGTACAGCTGAGACAATTAGTTGATTGGCAACTATTTTGACGATCGTCTCTCAGGTGTTACTATGTACTAGCCTATGTTCAATGCGTTCTCATCCTAGGTCATCAAATATCATGCTGCTTAGTCACGCCCCTCGGCTTCTCATACTGAAGCACATGTTATCCTTTAGCATCTGTATGAGACAACTTTTTAACAAGTGGTTAACAATCTAAATCATTCTAAGTTTGGTTGGCAGGTGGCGCTACAATAAGTAACTCCCACATAATATGTCAGATATTCAAATATCTTACTTGAAACCTACTTTTTCAAACTTCTCCTTCTACATCTTTTGCACACAAGTTTTTGAACACAAACTCTGTGGCCCCTCATGATCAAAAGTTATTAAAAGAAGTTTGAGTTGTCCAATAAATGCGCAAGTTATAAAGGAATAACTTCAGTTACAGTCAAAACAGGAACTGATGTCATTTCTCCACAGAGCTCCCTTTGCTCCCTTTGATTAACACGAAACTTGGGCAATTACATTCGCATTCACACCGAGAGTGCGAAATTTGGTGCCAATCGGCCACTAGATGTTACTTTTGTTGCAAAATCATTACATTTGTGAAACATCAGTTTTCAGTTTCAGTTTTCAGTTTTTTTTTTTTTAAATGTCAGCTAAACCATAAACATTCTGTAAGTGAAATTCACAGGGCTGGTATTGACTGTTACAGGCACCTCAGGTGCAAAAAATGACACGTCAACCAACAAGTGGCCCATAAATAAGGTTTTGGCCTGTAACTCCTACATAATGCGTCAAACATTCAGAAACCTTATATCCACATGTTTCCACAAAATCGTGAAATATGTGAATGCTACTTTTTCAAACTCCTTCTGTGGAGTGTCTGATCTGCACAAAACCTTGCATAACCCTGCGCAGGCCTGTCCGATTAATAAAACTTGGGGTGGTATGTTCACAACGCCAACGGTGGCTCTACACAAAATTTAGAGTCAATAGGCCACCAGATGAAGTATCCGATTAACACAAAACTTGGCCAGTAGTTTCCCGTGCCACCATGAGGTTGTCCAAAAATTTTGCCGCCAATTGTCCACAAGGTGGTGCGCTTGTTGAATACTCAGAACTACGTTAAAATTATTTTTTCTAATTACTTTTAAAAAGACTGGGGTGGTAAAGAAGGGTGCACACACAGCAGACACCAAATTGTATAAATGTCCACCAGCAGGTGTCGCTATAATCAAGGAAAGTGCGTTTTGGCCTGTAACTCCCACATCTAAAAACCTTATATGTCCATGTTCCCTAAATGTAGCATCTCAGGAAAGAGGACACGCCCACTTTCACTTGTAATTCTTTTTTGCACTCCTAGGTGGTGAAGTTGATCTGCAAAATCTTTACACACAAACTCTATGGACCCTCATGATCAAAAGTAATTAAAAGAATGTTGATTGTCCAAATAATTCGCAAGTTTTAAAGGAACTTCCTGGAGGTTATGGTCAAAACTAGTGGTACTTTTTCGAACTCCTCCAAGTGGGTATGTCCTATCTGCATGAAACTGTGCACACAGACAAAATAGTTAGTCCAATATACATAAAACTTTGCAAGTAGAATCAATCAAACATCTTATAAGAATATGTCCATCATTTGACAACCATAAGCCACTAGGTATTGCTTATGTTGCAAAATCATGAAATTAATAAAAAAAACTATTTTTCACCACCACTCTTTGTCGCATCCAGAGTGCAGCACAGATTTTGCATCACGTGACACATTGTTGGAGGACACACATAACAAAATAGGTGTACATATATTGTTTACAAAATATAGCCCTACAGCTCGCCCTGAATTTAAATGTTTCCCACATATACACTTTACTTGGACAGGCCGCCCAAGTATATTAACAGCTGCCAAAGTATATTTTAAGACCCGTTTTAGCATTTTGCAGAGAAACACACAGAGAGATGTTACCTATTACGTTACAAGACAAAGACACAGTAGATATTTTAATGTTATTCTGTACCACATTGGTCACAGAGATTCAAGTAGTGAGTAAACACTACACTAGTAATATATATGTATGTATGTGTATAAAAGTATGTATGTATGTATGTTACACTGGAGAATGAAGTAGAATTAAATACAAATATTAAGTGAAATAAGCAATTAACTAACAGAAACAGAAATATATCCTACTAACAACCCGCCACAGTTACACTGTCATAATGAGAGCTCAGCAGTCTGGGGAGAAGCGTGTCGCATTTCCATCCCTTGGAACCGCAAAATGAGGCCATGGACATTTGTGTTGCGGTTTGGGTCTTGGTTCCAGAACTGATACAGCCCTATTCCCTGGTGGCATCTATGCCCCTTTTAGTGTCTTCTAGGTTGAGATAAGAAAGACATTGTTGTTATCAGAGGCCAAGAGCTAAAGATTTACAGTATATATGTATATATGTTATAACTAACCTTAACATAGATTGATAGTTTTGTTTAGTCTAGTAAGCCAAGAAATATACAGATAGAAGTTGCTCTTTGATTTCAGGTTGATTAAAATAACTGAGGATGAGAAAGGGGCATCAGGAGAGAGGGACTGGAGCTTTTGTGTAACTTTGTGAATAGTTGCCACTGCAGCCTTTGCATATGCTTTCGAATGTATATATTGTATGTACCATTAACAAATATTCGGAGAAATACATTGGGCAGATATAAGGGTCACACGGGCAGCAGCTCAATGTCTGCTGGGTGACATATAGACAGAAACCACCCCCTTGGGATTTCGCTGTGATGTGAGCATCTCTGTCAAGTCTAATCAGCGCACCAAAGCCACTAAGTGTCAAGTCAGTCTCCAGATCAGCGGAAGTAAGCCAGGTCTTGGTGAAGACCATGATTCATGCATCTCTATTTCTCCAGATGATCTCTTTGATCTTGTATGTTATGGAGTAGCGTAAAGTGGTATCACTTGCTTTGTAATGTACATTTTAGATTTATTGTCATGAACGGAAGTGTCCTTTAAACACAGTGAAAAACCTCGAGAGTACTGAATCCTGCCAGCGTGCAAATGGCAAACACTGAACCACAGCAAACAAGGTCCATGTGACAATGAGAAACATTGGATCCATTTCAGTCTTTTGTGCAACGAGCAGTGGAACAGATGTATATCTTAATCTTAATGTCAATAACGACATTTAAAACAATACAAACAGAAGAGACCACTACTGTTTTGCCACTACTGACGCAGGGCCAAAACCAAATTCTGGCAAAGCGAGAGAGAGAGCAGGAAAAAAGGGAACAAAAAATGGTTACATTTCTTCATTGATTCAGTCTGTATCAATGAAAATCAAAGCACCTTAGTTAGGGGGTTTTACTGTATGCTGGAACCTAAATCCTGCTTGGTTATCAGTTTGTTAATCAGGACTACCTAATGCTACTGCTTCATGCATTTTCAATCTGTCATTCTTTGAACAGTTGTTTTGCCCCCACATTCAAATCACATTCAGCTCATAAGCCTCAGTGTGTATATATATAGTATTGTATATTGTATATATTGTAAGTACAACATTTGTCCTTTATGACTTTTGCAAGTATTACTTTTATTTTTTTGGGATAAAAAAAGATAATGCAATTATAAGTTGTAAACAATGTCATTTGCATTCACATCTTTGTATTAGTGATTTTTGCTACAGTATCAAAGCCACATTTATGATTGTTTATTTTTATTTTCACATTCAGCTTGGATAGATCAGAAGACAAGCTTGCTTGTAAAAATGAAATAATTCATGTGCAGCAGGCAAGTTTGGACATGCACCTTGTACACTTCTGCTTACTATTTACACTGTTAAGACATGTATAAACTGTGTTGTACACAAATGTGTATGTATAAAGAACTGTGCATGAGGTTAGAATTTCGTGTGGTTGGGTGGTTCTCACCTGTGTGGTAGCTAGTAATCAAAACTTAAAAGAATCCCTTACTTATACGCCTTTAAGAAACTCTGTAAACTTTGAATTTTAATCTTAAGAAATATGAATGGGCTAAGTAACTTAAATGGGTAAAAACACAAATTTGTTATGCAGTGAATACCAAAGACAAGCACTGACTGTTACCCTAAATATCTATAAGTGGTGATTATGCTCCTAGGTGTGCTCTTCCATTAGTAATTAAGGGGTCCCTGGACAGGGAATTGAATTCAGGAAACCCCAAATTTTACTACTTTTTCACTTTTTGGCTGATTTAAATTATTCCAAATTAGCAATAAGCAGTTCCAGTAATGTACTCATGGATGTACAACTATCACTGGATACCAGTTAACATAATGTTTTTTCTCGTAAAGCGTCAGTCACATTGAATTGAAAAATATTTATATCATGTCTGTGTGTTCAGATTTGAGTTGCATTTGACACAAATTACAGCAGTTTGCAGTAAGGGTTTTAAAGTACTTTAATTGCCGCCATGATCTGTGTATCACTGCTGCTGTTGGAGATCTAATCATTAACTTCCATTTGGTTTCAGAACAACAGAATCCACCTGTCGCTTTCACCTAGTACCTAGCAGTGCCTTTGCCTCACGTCGCTCCCTCTGCAACCCTCCTTCAAGTCTCCCACACTCCCCCTGGGAGGCATGTCCTCACCTCTCCTTTGAGATGATGGGTACTGACGTGCTGATGCTCTACAGGAAGTTGATTGACTTATTTATTTTTCAAGTGTTTGTGTGTTAGTAGAGTGTTTTTGCCCCCTAATAGATAGGATGTAACTGTGCTTAAGCACTCACAGTTTTTGCACAGTTGTCTTAGCAGCTTAAAACCACAAATTCAATTGTGTAAAAAAAAATTTTTTGTGTGGACTGAGGGAGTTTTTGCAAGTGGACTCTTAAACATTAGATCTCTTTCATCTAAAGCTGAACTAGTAAATTTATTAATATCAGGTTACAAAATTGATTTATTTTGTCTTGCTGAAACCTGGCTGAGTCATGAAAAATATGTTATCCATTCCCCTCAGTCATAGTAATAGTCACATTCCTCGAGGCACTGAAGTGAAGCTGCAGCTATCTTTGACTGAAGCCAACTGATCAACTCTAAACCGAAGGCCTCGTCCTTAGTCTCTCATAGGACTATGCTAACTTTGGTCCCTCCCAAATTGATCATCTTGTTGATAGTGGTGCAGGCTCACTGCGATTGACACTCAACTCTGTTGCCTCTTTAAGAAAGAAGTAGTGGTGGGCATAGACTATTTTTTTTAATCTAGATTAATCTTGAAATTAATCTAGATTAATCTAGATTAAAATGGCTCATTTGAATTCTGTCGAAGGCATTTAAAATATGTGTGCGAACGGGTTTC
>JAPMOB010252106.1:0-14814 GCA_029875015.1 Lepomis gibbosus
CCCTCCCTCCCCCTTTCTCTTTGCTTTCCCTGCCCATTTCCCACACCTCATCTCTGCATTGAGCCTTCTCCATCACTTTCATCCCCAGATCTGAATCACTTTATATATTATTTCTCTCCCCACTCTGCCTTCACCCGCTCTATCTCTTTCTTTCTTCTTCCCTCCCAGGGGAGTAGTAATGGGATGATGGGTGGGTGGGCAGCCATCAGGAGTTTTGCCATGCAGCAGAGGCCTCTCTCACCTCCCACCACCTCCTGCAGCCATCCATCTCCATAAGCACACATTGACTGGGAAGCCCCAGCCGCCTCAGCGTTTCAGACCTACATGCTTACGCTTATACTGAATGCACATATGAAACTGCGCACCAAATCAAAACAGAAAGTGGTAAGGGGAGCACACAGTGAGGAGACACACCTAAAAAATTACTTCTTTGATATGATGTAATATGTAGTGCAGTTATTTTTAAAATATCTATAATCACAATTATTCTGACTCTACAGCACAACAATATTCAGTCAACAATGGTATTTAGACACAAATTTCACCTTCAACAAATATTGCGCCTCCTACGATTTGAAAATTGCACAAGGCCATACAGCGATTTTTGATAAAAACTTTGATTAATTGTTCAGCCCAAGTAAGATGACTCAAAGAAGAAAGCAAACAAAAATATTCTCAAATGAACATGCTACAAACAAACATAACACAACACATGCTTTTTTAGCGTTACCTACCTAGTTACCTAACCAGACCACCAGACTTGTGCTGGGATGATCTCCTTCTCTTTATCTGTCATTCTCTCCATCTTCCTCAATTTCTCTCCTTAGACAAACCCACAAGCAATTGTCCCTGTAAAGCCTGTCTAATAGCAGCCTGAAATCGATGCCTTAAAGGCAAAGGCCTCTTGCCCCAGAAAGCCTGCAGCCTAGCTCCTCCACCAAGGCTTTAAATCACTAGATTATTGGTTTTATGAGTGTGACCCATGTGGAAATAATTGCTAATGTTCCAAGAGTAACCAGTGGAAAGGTGGGTAATGGGGCAATTTATAAATTCTGATTGTAATACATGGAAAGCATCCAGGCCATCTCCTCACTGTTATTTTATGGCAGCTCATAAAAGCAGGCGAAGCAGCACAACAGTTGCAGCGACCACAGCTATTAAAATCAATACTACAGTCGAAAACGCTGTCGTTGCTGGTCTTTTTTTGTTTAAGGAGAGGGAAGCCTTTAGGATGAGGAGCCGCAAATAATATTGTGACAATATGATATCGGTTGTATACTGAGAGAGTAAAAGTTGGTTCTGAATAATGTATATGTGTGGAAGGTCTGACACAAGCTTTTTTCCACAGAGATGCCCATGTGGCTTGGCATGTGCTCACATTAGAGGCTCACTTGTGTCTAACTGATCTTAGTATCTGAGACCTGACACCATCAAGCTGCGTCCAAATCATGTTTAGTCCAGTCAGGATGGGTAAGACCCTCTGTGTCTAATACCTGAGTGAATCACAGCAGGGTCACTATCAGCGTTGATCATGTAGGCTGTCATGATCATCACAGGAGAAAAATGTCTTTTTTGAGGCTACAGCTGATTTATGCTTCTGGCTAACATCTACACCATAGCAATGGTTGCTTTGTCTCATGGGTACTGTAGGATTTAGAGCCATCTACTATACCAGCTTCACGCTCTCTGAAACAAATCTGAATTTGATATTTTTTAATTTCATGATAGTCAACCCTACCTTTATATCCATTTGTTAGAATACTGTTAGTTCTCCGTTGACGTAGATGGAGAAATTGTTTCCTCAAAGTCAATCAGATCTTTGCATAAATCAGTAGTCTACTGATCTACCATAGTCAGTTATACTAACGAACAGCCTGCCACACAACACAAGAACCACAAGAGAACCAACTTTAGCTTTCCTCCTAAAGTCCCCTTCTTATGTAACTTACACACATGAGCACAAGTCTTGTCCTGCACCTCAGCTTTTTGAACAAGTGACCAAACAAGCACTCATGGGGAAACATTTGTGGCTGGAAAGTAGGGCTGAACGATTTTGGAAAATAATCTGCGTTAATAATTGCGTTTTTTTTTAACCAATATTCCGATTGCGACTTAAAATGCAATTAATTTTTAAGCTCTTTACCTTCTGTATTATTCAAAATGGACAAGCAGTAAATCAGTGTATATTATCACCAACACAATATTAGATAGATAGAACTACACTGGTCTTTCTTGTGGGTCAGGCCTGTGTTAAGATGAAATTAGGTAGAATTATTATTATGAGCAATGGAGGAGAAGATATATCAAATTATAATATAAGAAAGATAATTTGAGTCAAGTCCTGCCATTAAATAATATGATATAATATCATCAGGTCGGCCTACCTACGGACCACAAGAAAAACTAACTCACCACAGTGTGCTATACAATAGGTGGTCAATATGAAACCCACAGTTCAACCACCAATTAATGCGTCCTTATCTCTGTTCTAATCTCCTAGGAGTCCATCTTTTTGTATCCCAGTAAGCAAACAAAAAATACTCCGTTTGGGGTTCAATTCAAAAGTTGACCACGAAAATAAAACAGAGTGACGACTCTCATGTTTAATAGACCACCTTAGTAATTCTCCGACAACACTGGGGTCCCACACCTCCCCTGCAGCCTCCGATGCTGGTGCGCAGCGCACCGGCTGTAACCAGGCTGTGCTTTGGGACAGACTGGGCCTCTTTCGGACTTGAGAGTTTGGTCTGAAACGCCGTTTCACAGATAGTTACTGAGCTGACTGGTGGCTGTGTGTGACGCTGGCACCAATCGCTACCCTTACCTTACTACACATGTCTTTCTGTTTTCTGGTCCGTCAAGCGACCGATGGTACGACGATTTCACCCACAACCACCACACCATGTTACCAGCAGGTGGGTAGGGCTGGGTATCATTCAAAGATTTTCGATATCGATACCGATACCGATATCGATATCGATACCTCAACTTCGATACCGGTTCCTGAACGATACTTTTCCGATACCAATTTTATTGGTATAAAATTTGAATATTTTCTCAACAAACGGAGAACCACTGTTGTTTATATAAAGTAACTTAATTATCACATTATTATCATTAATAGTTTATTTTAATAATTGTTCCTTTGAAAAATGCTACTGCTTGTCAAAACCAAGACATATTTTCAATGTAACATCAGCCTATATTGTGTTTTTGTTGTTTTCATTCCTCTTTCTTTAGTTTTTATAATGTCATTTCCTTAATTAGTAATTTTTTTATTGTTTATATGTGAAATTGTGCTCTGGCAACATTGCAACCTAAACATTCATTGCAACAGGCCTGAGAGAAAGAGAGAGAAATCTCTCATCTCATTGAAACAAGTTTCTGCCTCTACATATCAAAGTTTCCTCCTCACTAGAGGAAGAGGTGGCCAGGCGACAACTATCACAACAGAAAGTAAACTCTTTAATCCACTGCAGCAAAGTCGCAGACATCAGCCCAAGGATCGGTACGTGATGTCACTATCACATGGAAGCACTTCCGCGAGCTGCACATACAGGTCCGTGTGCGGCGGTGGCGTCACTTAACTGATCCTTCAGAAAAACTTGGAAAAATGTAGCATGTGTGGAAGCTACCGCGCTACTTGGTCAATAAAGGGGCTTTGATTTGATTCAGAAAACAGCGACGCTGCCACCAAACTACTGAGAAATGTAGTTAAACTAGAAACGGTGCTACTTGTAGCGACGCTGCTGCCCAACGCTGCTCGTACGGTGGGCATGTTGAAGCAGGCTTGGTGGCAGTAGGGCGCTGAGACGATGACTGCACCGGCTTTGTCTTGTTGCAGCAAAGACGGAGCGACTTTCTGCTCTTAAGTTTATGTCAAGCACAGTCAAGGGCTTCTCCAGGTTTGTGTTGTTGCCGCTCCTGGCAGCAATTATCTTATGTCGCAAATATTGCGCGCTGTTTCATCAAGCCACACTTTTGTTTTTCTCCATGTCTTTTACATCCACGAGCCACGTCTCTGTGCGTAACCGGCGATGCATCAACTTCGTCAGACTGCTTTCGTCTTGGGTGTCATGTGACCAGAGTGTAATCGCAGCCTTTGCGGTTAGAAAATCTCGTTTTATTACATTGCGATAATATCGCAAGTGCAATTAATCGTTCAGCCCTACTGGAAAGCTAATTAGCTGGGCAGCTGCAGCACATATACACTTACAAGCAAATGTCACTTGTGTGGTCTTTACTTCTAAACATCACTGCAAACAACATACTGTCTGCCCATGACAGTAAGCTACAATGCAAGTTTGTTTACTTTGTCTCTAGTTCCCCTGCTGGTGCTCGACCTACCAGCTGCTATCAATCAACCACGGACATCGACATGCTCTTCCAGCCGGCAAGATGAAAAGCAGCATTTCTAGTATTTCCCCAAAGACATTATTTTCTTCTTTTTCATAATAAAAAACTATTAATAATACATTTTTTTAAAAACACAAGGAGGGCTTTCAAGAACAAATTTTGGAACCTGTTGCTCCCTCCCCACTCACTACTCCATAACATTTTCTTTACCACTTCTACCTTTCACCACTGTGATCTGATGTGAAGAGCAGCTCCTGAGCTTAGTGTGTGTCCTGCACAGATACTACCTGCTGTGTGGCTCTACACTAGAGACACACAGAACAGATAGTAAATGGAGGCCTCTGGCCTCGAGCCTGATGATACCCCAGGCCTTTCCTCTTTCAAGCCTCACTGCAGCTTTGGTCTGCTCTCCTTTGGTCCAGTCAGCAGGACACCACAAATAGCTCATTCCTTCTCTCCATGGCTCCCATAACCATACAGGCGTGCATGGGAGCCTGGTAATTTTCCACTACAGCTAGAAAGTGCGTGTGGGATGTGTGTGTGTATGTGTGTGTGTGTGTGTGTGTGTGTGTTTTTGCTTATAAGAGCATATACCCATGGGTATATATTTATGTTATTCATATGTATCCCCATATGTTGTGCATGTTTGTAAATAAACATTTGCACTGCAAGTAATTACATGCAAATGTGATTACAAAAGTAAAGCAGATCTGAATGAGAGTGTGTGTGTGTGTGTGTGTGTGTGTGTGTGTGCGTGTACTCCAGATGGGCTCCCGTTGCTTTACCTCTAGCCTAGTTGTGTCTTCATGTGGTAATACTGTATGTTTCACATAACTCCACCCTAAACAGATAAAAATGTGAACCTCGTGTTTCACATGCACACTCACTTTCTGCATCTAGATGCACACGACGCGTTAAGACACCCTCTATTTTTCAAACCTCTCCAAAAACCTAAAACTCTAAAAAAAAAAGTTTGAACACACAACTTCCTCAATATTGGAAACACACGCTTGATAGAGTCAAAAGGAGAAGTCAAAACAGGCCACAGATGCATTTGGTTCTGGTGTGGTTAATAAAAGCTCTGGGGTAACGGTTTGAGGCAGCATCTAATTCAGTCCACATTCAGTTAGAGGGAAGCCACAATGCTTGTGGGTGGTCCAGGGCCTGTCAGCGCTGCCATTTTGTCTTCTGATGTCACATGTTTAGATTTAAGGCTCAATTTGCTCTCCTTCCTCCATGTTGCAGCAACTAAATGTGCCCAGAAGTAAAGAATAAGTGAAAAAGAATTACATTTACGTCCAGAATTACATTTAAGTCCAAATGTAAAGATTGTTTTTGGGAATATAAAAACAGATGAGGAGACTGGCTTTGGTCTGTTGGTGCTTTAGACCCCTGTATAGATATGAATGTTGCCTAAAAGCTGTGAGAATGCTACTCTGTTTTTACAAGGCAAATAACAAAAACAGAGAAATGAGAAGAGCCCACAGCTCTTTCAGTGCTTTGACAAAAAACGTAATTTGATCCACCCCTGAGAAATTCAATAAGGCACGGAGATCTCAATCTAAAATCTCTCAGCCTCACTATTCCATCAGATGCGTCGACATGATTTCATATCTCCAAATCTAAACCTCTGTGAGCTCCTGATGAAGAGTAATCCATCTTGATCAGAAAACAATATGATGAACAATCCCTCTAATGTATTGATGTTGACAACTTAGCCATGAGATTGTCTTTGCGGGTTTGTGGGCGAGCAGCGCAGCAAAAACAATGTGCTATCAATGCATTCTATGAAGCACTGTTTGCAAAAAATGACGGAAACCAATACATCTAAATCTTGCAGGTGTGTACTTTATGTGTGCACACACACATTCACACACACCTCCACTGCTCTATTTTACACATTTGAAATACAGTGTGTCATCTTGCACGACGCACATTTACACACCCACAGACGTGTGTGTGTGTGTGCACACTGTGACAAATACACACACTCAAACAGTTTCCATCCCACTTTTGTTCTTCATCTTAGTTGCGGTGTATTATAGGTCACAGTTATGCAATTGTGTAGGGGTAGCCTATTTTCTCCAAACCTCTCTCTCACTTTTCTTTCTTTCTTCCTCTTCATCTAGTCTCTTTCTCTCTCGGTTAAAATGTTCGATTTTTTTCAAAAACATGCTCAGAGTTACTTTAGCGCAGCAACACTTAGCTGACTGACAGAAAATGTATGAGCAACTATTTTGACAATTGATTCATCGTTTTATCATTTTTTAGGCAAAAATGACAAAAAATGCATTATTTTCAACATTTGCTAGTTTTCTGATAAACAATTTTCTGACAACAATTAATTGAGAAAATAATTAATAATGAAAATAATTTACAGTTGCAGGCTTAACTGAATAATTGAATCCTTTCAAACAATCAAACTTTCCTTTCACCCATTACAATATTTGCATTGTCAACACATCACTGTCTAGATCTGGAATGATTAATCAATTAGTTGTCAACTATTAAATTAATTATTTTGATAATTGATTAATTGGTTTGAGTAATTGAAATTCTCTAATTCCAGCTTATTATGTGAATATTTTCTGGTTTCTTTATTCTTCTATGACTTTAAACTGAATATATTTGGGTTGTGGATTAAACAAGACATTTGAGGAAGTCATTTTGTGCTTAAGGAAACATTAATCGCTATTTTTCACCATTTTCTGACATTTTATAGACCAAACAACTAATTAACTACTTAATCAAGAAAACAACAGATAAATCAACAATGAAAATAATCGTTAGTTGTAGCCCAACTGTTCACCATTATTATGTTGTTATTAATCCATGAGTATAGATTATTTTTGCTAATTCTGCATGTTGTTTTGCAGCTCTTCCTTGTAGCTCTGCCGTGTGGTCGACAGTGGCTTCCAACCACGTCAGCCAGACAAGAGCAGCACGTCTGCTGTCTGCACACATCAGTGACCACATGCACACATGGCTCCAAAAACACACACACATATATGAAGACATATCACATAGATCTCAGTAGTGTGTGAACCAATTTGTATGTTTCTCTTAGCATGTGTGTTTGTGTGAAAGCGTTCTGACACTTTGCACGGAGACCAACTGCAGCACTTGTGGGAAGATGAGACACAACTCATCTGCTTCTATTCTGACTTATCAGCTAGATTATCTTAGCAACTCTGACAGTTCTGCACATGCACAGATAAAAGATTAAGGTTCAGCTTAGGTCAAAGAAGGGAAAACATGCAGATGGCACATGTTTGAGGAGCGTGTCCATGTAGAAAAGACTAATCATGAGGTGTGGCTCTTTTTGCTCTTTCTGGTCAATATAGATGAATTCATACAATCTGAAGAAGGTTTTTGAGACATGTATAATACAAAGATATAGCCAAATATAAATTGAAATGTACTAGCTTTACTGTGGAGTAATTTGTGCTTGTTCAGAATGTTTTTTTCCCTTTTACTTGGTTGTCAAGAAATTCCAATTTAATAACAGCACACAACTTAACAGAAAAATTGTGATTTTTCTCATTATTTTTGTGTGGGAGACGTCTGTTTGGAAGCACAAACAAGATTCCACTTTCCATTTGCAACTAGTTCCAGTTACGTTCATCCGATTTAGTTTGGATGGTAGGGGGGAGTCGCTTTGCATCCTGCTTCTGTCTTTACTGAGAAGAAAGAGGAAAAGAATCATAGCGAACAACGTCTCACCAGTTGCCATGACAACCCACCATACCCAATAACCCATGGAAAACATTTTTTGTGTGTAGCCGTCACACACACAGGAGCACTCTGTCGGCCATGGTTTGAGGGCAGACGCAAATCTTGTTTACAGCGCAGAGACTCTCACTCATACACACACATGCACAAACAAACTGCACGGAAACAATCTATCCACTTCACTACAAAAAAAAAACAAAAAAACCTTTAAGCAGCCCTGTCGGCACATCCTGTGTAGATGTGAGCCACCAGAGAATACAGTAACCCACAACTGCATGTGGTGTTACAGTTTCTACGTCAGATATCCGGTTTGAAACAAGCTCTTTAACACAATGAGAAACTAAAAGAAATAAAAACACTTCATTTAACATTTGCTTAAAAGCTTGTTAAAAGCTGTTGAGGAGAGGGTGCAAAGTGCAGACTGCTCCTTAAAATGATTCCAGGAGGTCTGTGTTTGAAGCGTTGATGGTTTTAGTGCAGCAGGAAGGAGGAGAGCTCTGGGTTTACAAAGGCTGCTACTTGTGGCTTTTGGGTTTGCGGGCTTTTGTATAAGATATAACGGTTCAGTTTCCCTGTCAGCATATTTAGGCAATGTAAGCCACTACTGGGGTCGTGAGACAACAGAAGTGTTGAGAAAAAAAAAACGGGCCTTAAAAATAGTCACAGCATTGTCTAGCTTTATTTCATTGTATTTGCATGAATAATATTTGATATGATTTTAACTTATCGGCCTAAATGCAAAGAGCAGCAAACAGAGTATGACGTGCAGACGTGTTATTCCAACGTTTCCTTAGGCAGGAAGATTGTTGAAACACGTATATTACACAGTACAACGTTTTAACATCATTACTCTGGCTGCCAATGACTTTTTAGTATCATATCAACACTTTTGGCACGCCTTATTTTCACAAACATTTTGATCCAAATACTGAAGGTCCTGATTCAGAACTATGAAGCTTAAATTATTGATATGATATAAACGATGGTTTAACCAGGAATGCAACTCCTGGTATTGAC
Source organism: Lepomis gibbosus (assembly GCA_029875015.1). Classification (NCBI taxonomy): domain Eukaryota; kingdom Metazoa; phylum Chordata; class Actinopteri; order Centrarchiformes; family Centrarchidae; genus Lepomis; species Lepomis gibbosus. The sequence continues at coordinate 9,106 of JAPMOB010252106.1, forward strand.
GTGCACTGATCAACTAAAGAGAAGATGTGTGTCAGAACAGAGTTGATCACCAGTGCGAACAAGTCATGTTTCACATTGACATGCTCTATTTTTTCACACACATTTTCACATCCAGGGTTAAATGCTAGCAGTGTAGCTGTCATTAAGGAGACAAAATATATAGATATTTCTTCTTACCAGGCACTTTTATGTTAGAGAATTTCACTTGTTTCAAGTTTTTTTGGCCTTAAGTAAGTGAAATATTCTTGTTCTGTTGGGAAATAATTTTGATTATTTTAAGTAATATTTCCCCAATTTTACTGCTTGTTTTCGACAGCTCAGTTTTGCTGTGTTTTGAGTAGTGGTATCTCAAGTTTTTTTTTAACAGAAACCAAGTCACATGCAGACACTGTACCACAGTGCCATCACTGTTGAGTTGCAAGTGTATAAATTAACAACTCTGTTTGGTCGCTGTGTAAGACATTGTTCCAGCGTGAACAAAGCAGGCAGCGTCACCTTACAGTCAGTCACTATTCAAATGTGAGGGTTTGGTTGCTCAGTGGTTAGCAGTTCACTTAAATGAACAAATACATTGACTATGTGATCCAACATAATTCTGTGACCTGGTTTCAGCTTTTGAACAAAACAATTGGATAGCAGAAGATAGCCCAGTGTTTCCCCAATGTAAATCACGACTGCCACTACTAAAATTTCCCACGATCAATAAACTATGCGCTACAAATGTTTTCACTCGCACACTGTGCGAGCACGGCAGCACTCAATGCTCGGCTCGCTTCCTCTCCTCATTCTATGCAGAACATACGTGACAGATGGTGTTATAAGATCTGTCTTTATCTGCACGGTTAGCTGTGCAGCTAGCTGTCCTATTAGCTGACTTAGCACCAGAGCCAAGAGCCAAAGCCGGCAAGAAAACCACACATTCAGTCTGCACAGAGTCTACATGACCACGTTGGGGGGATGTAACGCACCCTATCTTTGCGTTTTTAAATATGCAGAAGCAAATAGCACTCCGCTTTCCGTTTTATGGGAATACATCTTTATTAAATTCTTCAAAATGTTAAAAAAAACAACTTTATTTTACAAACTGGGATATTTTGTGTTTTTTGACTGTCATGTGGTGTTTAAGCAAATGATGGAAGTCTATATAGATGCCATAATAGACTGGTGATGACTGTCGTTGTATTTGTGGTCATCCATGCTGTGATGTGATGACATCTGCTTGATTAATCATGATCAACAAAACTGCAGGTGACCCTTGAAAGTACCTAGAACTTGCATTTACTGTCACCTCCTGAGCAAATATTAAACTTAGTTCCAGGAACTCGCACCCACAGTAGGTAAAGAACAGTGGAAACAAAAGCAGAACCTGTGGCAATGCCTACATGTTACAGCTGATTAAGTTCCTACAGTGGAACATGATGACGTAATGATGTCACTGCTGACAAACTGTATCGCTCCTCCCTTAAACACCAGTCACGTTCTGAAATCTACAGCATAACCCAATGTATTATTTCATTTCATTCATTAATAAAAATTCCATCTGAAACAACACGTTACTGGCTAAGATGACCATGTATATTGGTCTGTACTCTACATGGAATAATAAAACTATACATGACTTTTCTTTGTTTTGATATCAGGATTATTTATCGGCCATCAGCCGTCCTAAAAAGTAAATCTCGTCAGCATCAGTGAGCCAGTAAGCATGTAGCATGCTTCTACCATGATATGATAACGCTGCTAATTTGCTGACTCAGGCAGAAAACACACTACACTCATAGACGGGACTTCTTCTCCATTTTCTTCTCCTTTTTCTTCAGCAGATTAGATACTACAACGCTATATTTCTACCCTACTGTTTGTTATATGACATTTGTTTTTTTATATAGTCTTCTGTACAGACATTCAAATCAGTTTCTTCATTTTAGTCCCGTTATCCAGGATGAGTAACAGTTTATCCAGCTGCTCCCAGGTCTTTGAACATCTTCCTGCAAGGGCAAGTGAATAATTGTACCGTAATGTGTAATTTTCTTTTGTTAAAATTAATTTTTATAAAATTGGTATAGAAAAAGTATCATTCAGGAACCGGTCTCAAAGTCAAGGTATCGGTCTCATACGTTTTTCAATCATACCCAGCTCTACTTTCCCATGAACTTAACTGCTGTCCTTGTGGTTAGTACCAAACTGGAGCCGTCAGTCATTAGTTCTGCTCAGTTCAGCTCAGCTCTTGTGACTGGTGTACCACATGTCTTTAACAACGCAATGCTTTCACACTCAACCCTCTCCTAATTGGCCAACTCAGAAAATTACACAGCAGAACACAGCACTAGACAGACACACACCACTATAGGGCACGTATGACAACTCACTCAGCAGATGATAACAGCTCTTCACAGTCTTCTGTGTTTGTTTCAGAGAAACATCCTCCCCAGCGGGTGGACATTAAAAGATGTGATTCACATTAGGGTTTCACGCTGTAGATTTAGGTTTACTATAAATACTTTCTGTCCTGAAGTTGAGACATTACTAATATCTAACATGAAGTGAGGATTTAATGAATGTAGACGTACATTCGTACGATTCTTTTGGTACACAATATCCTGGCACAACATGCAGTCACGGGAGATTAAGCTGCTTTCCACATGAATGTCGCCAAACAATTACTATTTGCAGAACAGTAGACAATAAGTTGACAGTTGTACAAAGTGTGGCCCAGAATCATATTCCTACTGATTAGAAATGCACAAACAGTAAATACCATACTATATACAGCCCCTGGTTTGGACTAAAACTGCCAGCAAAATCCGCAAATTAAAATGTAAAGCTGGTCTAAGCACCACCTTGATGAAATCCCATATTAAGCTGAGCCGAGGAGTCAATGTGCACTGGAGGGAATGGGAGTGAAGCCAAGCCAACAGGGAGTTCTGCCTCCTATCTCATCCCCATTCCCTCTTTTTCTCCACTATCATTACCTTGTCTGTTACTCCCCACGCAATTTTCTCCAATTTCTCTCTCTTTTCTGATTTTTCCTGGCTATCTTTGTAACCTTTCCCTACTCACTAACTATATCCCTTTCTCCCTCCATCTTACCCCTCACTGTACCTCTCCTGCTCCCCCAATTTTCTTTCCTCCTCCCCATTTCCCTCCGGTTGTTTCCTCCTCTCTCTATCTGTAGGTGCCACATCTGGCAGCTTTCCGCTCCAGACTAGGCCTGCCTGGTTGGGAGAGAGAGAGAGAGCCAGAGTGAGATAATCGGGCTAATCCCTCCGTCATCCCAGAGGCTATCACGCTACTCTATAACCCCCTAATCCCTCTAATTCCCTCACACTCTGCAGTCATCCTCGCTGTCAGACACATTGGGATCCTTATCGGCAGGCAAGAGCTGCAGGCGCTGTGTATGTGTGCGTGCATTTGTGTGTGTGTCTCAGTTGCTTCCTTTTAATCAGTGAAGGATGTCTGTGGCCTTGCAGCCAGACTGACCTGACCCGGGCGTTGAGGAACTTTGTCAAATGGATAAACAAACCATCTCCATGCAAAATGGGGAATACATTGAGAAGATAAACACTCTCCCTCCCTCTTTGGGCTTTTTGATGCTTCCAATTAAAGTGCTGTATGACAATGTTATCCCCCTCCTCCTCCTTCTTCTCCTCCTCTCTTTCTTTTTTTTTCTTACTGAGGGTGGGTGCATATGCGAAGGAGTGCCGCAACAAAGAGACGAATATCTGCAAGCATACCATGATCAATAAACACATTTTACACACAGATTTGCTGGAGATGGAAGGAGGGATTTGGAAGGCAATAACAGCCCCAGAACTGCACCTCGGATTGCCAACAGTTGATCACATCATCATAGATATATTGATCGAAATATCAAAGGAACCGGGGGCAGGAGGGGAGTTAGCACTTCATCTAAGCAGAGCTGGGACCATTCAGTTCTTGTTATCTGGTGTAGAGAATAAGCTGAACAGCCAGGACAACCACAGACGCTCCAGTTGTGTTTATCAGCGACATCACTGACTGTGCCCTTTGAACTCTGAAAATACTCCCACAAGGATAAGTGCAGGTTTGGTGAGGGTTTAGCAGGTTATTTTCTCCTAGACGCTTTCACCAGGGGCCTGTGTGTGTGTGTGTGTGTGTTATTGATCGTGCTCTTATTTAACAGCATGCTGTTTATCATGCTTGCTGCTCTGTGAGCGCCAGCTGATTGCATTATTGGAATTTGACCATGTGCCTTTGAATATCTATCAGTCTGTGGGTCCATCCATCCATTAGGGCTGGGCAATATGGCAAAAAGTATCGCAATCATTTATGTTTTTTTGAGAACCTAAAAAAATGACCAAAAATTGTAAAAGCTGTAAAAGGAAATGTTTACAGCCAGGGAGCTCACTTCTTTGGTCAGATGTTAAAAAATTGACCATGTATATTCATACCATGTATTTTTCCATTATGTGCCTAATAACTATGTGGGAAAAAACCAACAGTAATGTTACGGTTTGTTACTGATGTGTTTCTCTGTGTACATTGCCGCTTGATTCAGAGGATGGGTCTAATTGCTGGAAACTGTAAGTGCTTTCACTCTGAATAGCTTTGTTGAATAGTGATGCAAAGGTAAGTAACTAAGTTTTCCATCTTTGTAAGCACATACATCCATGACGTGTTTTGTGTCTGACTTAAGTAGCATAACCCCGTTTGAGACTCTCTCAACCACTGTGTGTCCAAATGGGACTTTTAGAAGTCAAATATTTTCTCAATCAATCATTTAGTTGATAAAACTCCATCGTGATTCCCTGTGACTTTGCCTGTTCCTGTTCCCAGAACTCTAAATCCTAAACATAATCTGTTTACTATCAAATAAGACAAAGAAAACCAGCAAATCTCAGAAACTGATTGGGTGGACAGCGCTTCGCAGCGCATATTTTCTCTGCACATTCTCTCGCTTGCTCTTTCTCTCACAAACACGCACAACAGACCCCTCTGTGAATTGAATGGTTGGTATCAAACACCGCTGCACAAATCTATGCAACACAACACTGTCAATGTCGGAGACCCATCTTCAAAACAGTTACTAGCAAGCATGTAAGGAGCCTAGCTAATAAGGATAGCTATGTTAACAGCTGTCAAAGTTAGCATGCTGTATAACTGGTAGTCAACAGGTGCATTCGAGATAAATTGCTGACTTTCGCCGACTTGATAGATAGGGGAATAAAAACAGCGCCGTCAAGTCAGACACAATCTACCTACGGTTGACTGCGTGAGCTTACTGTGAGCTTAGAACAATGATCAGACCTTGTTCCCACGAGGTCTGGTGACGTTTTGCAGCGCAGGTGTTTTGCTGAATTCTGCATGCCTGCCGTGAATTGCATACATTTCATGGGAGGTAACGCTCTTTTATGCTGAGAAAAGCGGTGGATGCAAATTTCTAACATCTGTTTTGTCGAATTATGCTTTCACTTATTAAGGTCCTTTTAGGACACTTTCCTGTTCACATTGTTTGAACACAGTTAACACCACATGTTTCTGCTGAATCTCAACAAATGGTACTTTTACTAAGTGTAATAATATATTAACCATTCTTAAAGATAAAAGATACACTGATCATTTATTACTATTGATGAACAAAAAATATTTTAGCATTTAAAACTAGGATATTTATGCATTTTCATGCAACTCTTCGCAGGCATGCAAAATTCGGCATAACACTTGACGACT
>JAPMOB010252109.1:0-10383 GCA_029875015.1 Lepomis gibbosus
GCTGAAACACATTATATCTGTAGCTCCATCTGCAGCCTGATGCTCTCAGTAATCAACCTCAGGTTCCTGCAGTAACGCTTTACCTCAGGACTGAATGACTGATGTTGGCCAGTCTCACTCATTTCTATAGCAGCTGTCATTTTCACACAGACCAGATCAAATGTGGCTCCTGCTGCTTTAAGGGGCAAAATGATCCATGTGTGACCACTTAATTTCAAATTTAAAGACTTTTCCTGAGCTGACCTTTTATATTTTTATAACAGCTGAACACCATCAGGGTACAAAGAAGTGTTTTTGGTGACTCAACATTTATATAAATGATTGTTCAGATTAATTAAAGTGTTAATAAAGGCTTTATAGTAACTCATTTTATTAACTGTCTGGGTTAAACTGAACGTCTGTCCCACTTAAAGAATGAAAGTGTTTAAATATCAAACAGCTACACCAGCAAAGAGTCAGGATGTTAATTCCTCGGCTCTCTCTTTGTCCTTTGTCTAAACCAATCAGCACACTGAACACAGTTAATTATAAATCCTCATTTATTTGAGAACAATTAAACGCACAGATAAAAGTAGTCATAATAGTCATAACACAGTTAAGCTGACTCCACATGTGAAAATCCCACAGATGTACTTGGTCCATTTGCGAACGATCAGTCCGTTTTGGCGGTTTGTGATTCTCCTGGCCGAGATCGTCCAACACCCACTCACAGGAGAATATCAGGCGGCCCTGCGTAATACAACAGTGGGTGCAGTTAGGGGAGTACACCTTCCTTTAAGTCTCAAACTCCTTCTCACGCTGTTTCTATACTCTGTAGCTTTTGCCTAATGAGATAGAGGCTGGGTTTCTGACACAAATCATCACACAAAGGACAAATTTGACTGAGAATTAATTGTTGAGTTATTATAATCCAGTAGGCTATGAATTAGATCAACAAAAACAGACTTGTCTATGAAAACATGTAGACGGCTGACAGTAGCTACATGTCTTCAATCAAGGTTGGAAGCTTTGTAGGCTTTGGAGCCAATAAAACAGTTTACTGAGCACCATTTAGTTGTAGAAGCAAAAGCTATAAAAAAACCCATAATTTCTTTCTTTTCAGTCATAACCACGTTTGTGATCAGCTTGGCTCTGCTGCAACAGGTCACAGATATTAGTGGCTATATGCCAAACTTATCTAACCTCTTGTCTTTCTCACTGAGGTTGAGTGTTTTTACTGTAGTGCTTTGGCTCCTCCCACTAAGGTTGATATAATCAGTGAGTTTCTGCCTGCAGATGAGTTATACCTCAGGAATTGTTTTGTGACAAGAAAGCTAAATAACTCTTGGTCCCTGGTAGCGGCGTTGTTAGCCCTGGGTTTTTTGAAAAACCCCGGATCTCAGAAGGATTTTTAATAAACAAACAACAAAAGGCGGAAAACTGAACTTTACTTGCTTAACTAACGTTACGTGCGCGGGAGCGAGTGACAGAGAGAGATTATCGTTATTATTTATTCTCCTGCACCTTAGCGGAGAATAAGATGATCCAGCTGTAGCTCTGTGTCCTCTCTGCTCCACCTGAAGCTGTGAGCTGCACTTTATCAGAGGCGCTGAAATTAAATTGTGTGGATTTGTGGTGAGGTTGATCACCTGATAGGCAGAGGAGGCATTAGACATATTTCATTTCAAAATCTATGTTTGGTCTCCCCCTCTTTCCTAATGTAAAGTTTTATTTGGCATTGCCTTCCTGGCTCAGGCGATTTCGGAGCTGGCTCATATAGGAGGAGGAATGTCATCAGCCCTTGGCTGTCTACGTCCCCCCCGGCTAGACTATGGCAATATGGTGGATGTCAGACAGCACGGCTACAGAGTGATGCCACGGGTGGAGGAAACGCTTGCGAGCTACCTTTCCCCCACCCTCGTTTCATCCCTCCGGACGCCGGTGCGCCCCACCAAGCCGTGTCGGATGACGCTATTTGGTGGGCAAGGCCTACATGGCAGCAGGTCGAGCTGGTGCCAGCCTGCACACGATGGCTGTCTTGCAGGCGTACCAGGCCGATCTCCATCAGGACTGTGACCTAGGGGGAGGTCCCTCTGAGGAGGGCCTTACTGAGCTCCGTAGAGCGACGGACTTAGCTCTCCGTGTAACCAAAGAGACGGCCCGTTCCATCGGCCGCTCAATGGCAGCTTTGGTGTCTACGGAGCGGCATCTATTGCTCAACCTCCCGGGCATTCAGGGGAAGGAGAAGGCTTTTCTTCTGGATGCGCTACTCTCGCCTACTGGCCTGTTTGGCGAAACAGTGGATGCTAAAACACAGGGAGGCATCTGTGAGGGAGGCGTTTGAGGGATATCTCCCCCACCGGTCAGGCTCCAGGACCGCAACGGCTCAGGAAAGGCAGCCACAGCCCTCGTCCAGTGGCAACAACCGCAGCCAGAAGCAGAGCGTCGCTTCACGGGGACCCCCTCAACCAACCTGGGACGCGAGGCGACGCTCTCGCCCACAGCCCCCCAGGGAGAAGGATCTGAGGACCGTCATTCAGTCTCGGCGTGTCCGGGGGAAGAGGTCCTGAGGCTTCGAGTAGGGGGACCCACACTGCGGTCCCTGAACCAATCTCTGAGGAGATTCAGGTTCAGGATGCTCACCATCCCCGCCATCATCAGTCACATCCAATCTGAGGATTGGTTTGTCACGATAGATCTGCAAGACGCTTATTTCCACATCTCCATCCATCCCTCTCACAGGAAGTTCCTGAGGTTCGCCTTCGGGGGTGCGGCGTACCAATATCGGGTTCTTCCGTTCGGCCTAGCACTCTCTCCCCGCACATTCACCAAATGCATGGATGCAGCTCTGGCCCCGCTGAGGCTCCAGGGCATCCGCATACTGAACTACATCGACGACTGGCTTGTCCTGGCCCAGTCTCGGGAGTTAGCGGTTCGGCATCTAGATGTTGTCCTCGCCCACCTTCAGGGTTTGGGGCTGCGGCTCAAAGGGAAAAAGAGCGTGCTGACGCCCGCCCAACGGACTATGTTCCTAGGAGTGGTGTGGTCCTCAACGAAGAGGCGGGCCCACCTGTCGCCCGCACGCGTCGAGTCCATTTTATTCTCAGTGACCAGAGTGCAGTTAGGCCACACCATCACTGTAAAACACTTTCAGAGGGTGTTGGGTCTCCTGGCAGCAGCGTCCAGCCCTGCAGTGGTGGCTAAAATCCAAGAGATTCTCCCCAAGGGGAAATCCGCTCAGTCTGATACGGGTTACGAGCGGGTGCCCTCGTTCCCTGACTGTATGGAGGAAATCTTGGTTCCTGTCCCAAGGTCATGTGTTGGGAGCGATCTGTCGCCGAACAATTATTTCGAGACGCCTCACTCATGGGATGGGGCGTGGTTATGGACGGCCACTTTGCGAGAGGCTCCTGGCAGGAGCATCATTTCTCCTGGCACATAAATTGCCTGGAAATGTTGGCAGTATTCAGAGCTCTGAGGCGTTTTCTGCCCGCTCTCTCTGCGGTCACAAAGTCCTTGTCAGAATCGACAATACGGCAGTGCTGGCCTATTTGAATCACCAGGGGGGTCTGCGCTCGCACCCGTTATACAAAGTGGCACATCAGATCCTCATGTGGTCACATTAGAGACTGCTGTCCCTCAGAGTATTGTACGTCCCTGGGACTCAGAATCAGGGAGCAGACCTGCTGTCGAGACAGGGGCTGAGGCCCAGGGAATGGAGACTCCATCCCAAGGTGGTGGAGTTATTATGCAAAAAGTTCGGCCCCATAGATGTGGACTTGTTTGCATCCCGAGAGACTACGCACTGTCCCCTGTAGCCTCTAGCCCCCAGCCCCGCTAGGGCTGGATGCCATGGTGCAGACGTGGCCGAGGCTGCGTCTGTATGCGTTTCGAGTTCTGGAGTGGGTCTGTCAGGACGGTGTCAGTCTACTACTAGTAGCCCCATTTTGGCCGGCACGAGTGTGGTTCTCGGATTTAATATCACTCCTGGAGGGCGCCAGGGTTCCCACCTGGGACCTGGCAGTGGTTCTTGAAGCGCTGGCTGAGGCCCCCTTCAAACCCCTGGAGTCGGCTGAGACCAAGCACCTGACCCTTAAGATGACCTTTCTCCTCGCTATCACCTCTCTGAGGAACCATCTCAGAGCCATCCTGCACCCTTGTCCAGGTTATGTCCCTAAGATTCCGGCCAGATTGGCTGGGTCCATGGTGCTCCAGGTGTTTCATCCCCCACCTCATGTAACGGCGGAGGACGGGAGAGGACGGGGGAGCAGACCTGCTGTTGAGACAGGGGCTGAGGCCCAGGGAATGGAGACTCCATCCCAAGGTGGTGGAGTTATTATGCGAAAAGTTCGGCCCCATAGATGTGGACTTGTTTGCATCCCGAGAGACTACGCACTGTCCCCTGTAGCCTCTAGACTCTGAGGTCTTCCTGGTGGAGGAAAGAAAACCAGTTGCTGGTGTGTTTCGGGTCCCTGGACCTTCTGGACCTTCCTTCTGCACCCGACACCTGTGCGCTCCCCTCCTAGTCGTGCCGTCACGTTCTGCACGCTGGGGGCAGGCGGGGTTTCGACGCGGCCTAAGTGGGTATCTCGTTCCCATAGTGTCGACACCGACGCAGTTTGAGTTCCCTCGAAGTGGAACGTCTCGGGTTACGTATGTAACCCTTGTTCCCTGAGAAGGGGAACGAGACATTGCGTCGGTCCGCCACACCTCACCCCACCTGGAGTGCCTGGCTTCATAGAAAGGGCTAATGTATCCTGTGTGCTGGCGTGCTTATATACGCCTCCGGTTATGCAGTCACACTCTACCGTTTTACTAAAGCCAATAGGATTGGAGTAGTTTTCATTCACATTCAGCCCTGCTACGCCTAGAGGCGTTCCCATAGTGTCGTAACCGACGCAGTGTCTCGTTCTCCTTCTCTTGGAACCAGGGTTACACACGTAACCCGAGACGGTTTTTTTCCCTTCACTCCGACAGTTATTCTTACTTTCACTTTCACATCTGATTGTGTCTCAGCAAGAAACCCAGCAGGTGAGTGAACTCGAGAAAAACTAGATCCAGATTTTTTTTTTAAGTCAAAGTATTTTCTCTGTGTTGTTGGTGGCTCAGTAGAGCTGATGATAGAACTTCAGGAGGTTTCAGTTCGTGTTTGATCAGGAGAAACGGCAACACTCTGATATCTGACAGGGCGTAGTTTTACTGTAGATGTGCAGTAGACTAATAAGGGAATCAGTGCAAGCTCTCATTGTTATTACTTTGAAAGATGTAAATGTCTTTGTTCCAGCTGCATAAAGTGCATGTTTTATATCTATCAACTTCTTTAATTAAAACGTTTTATAACACATGAGCGACCTACACCAGTAACGGCATCACCTGACAAAAATGAGAAGCTGTTACCTGAATGTTTGTTTTTGTTTTGTTGTTGTAAGAAAGAGAGGAGAGAGAAACGATTTAACAACAGATGTTTACTATTGACCCCTGATCTTTGATTATAGAAAATAACAAATGAAACATCTAAATGTTGTCAGTTACTTTGCTTTGTTTTCACTCCTTTCCAAGACGGAATAACATTAACAACAACCACTTATAAGCTACAAAGTAACATCCTGTCACACCCAGACGCAATGCAGCATGACAGACATCTTGGGCGGCGGCGGCGGGGTGTGGGCAGAGTAGCCTATAATTTGTAGCTATATAGCAATGATTGCAATGATTATTAAAACATTCCCCACTGTTTAAAGTAATAAATACGGAGCATTACATCGCGATGCAGAGCTGCACTGAAAACGCAGAAAAGACAGATGCATGCTGTGTTCACCTCTGAGATGAAGTGAGTGGCCAAGCGGAGAGAGACTGACTTAAAAGCCGTCAATTTCAAGAGGCGTCATTTAGTGAAATCCCTAGCTGTTTGTTAGGGCATGCTCACTGCTTCAACACGGACACGGGGCTGCTTGTCACCATACAAAGAGATCATCAGACTGGGATGCCTTCCCTTGGACTCACAGCTCCGCTGCTCACCGCAGCAAATGCCTCGTGACTGTAAACAATCAGATACCGAGTGCCGTGGCTACAGAGTGGTGATAACCTACGACAAGAGAGAGACAGCTGGATCAGTGCCAAAGCAGTGCATTTGAAACTAAATGAAAACCACAACATATCGATATGTAGGCCTACCGTGAGTTTTGTGATCAGTTGCATCACTAGTGAGGTAGCATTGATCACTCTGAGGGGATGTGGGGGGTAAATGTTGTCCCCATAAGGGATAAAAACTGATTCAGCAGAGGCAGGGATATATAAATAAGTTGTTGTAGATGCTCTCATCTACAAAGACCCCGTTAAGCTTTATTTATAGAGGAAGGCTTCACTGAGCTCTAAATCTCCTCAGTGTGAAATTACAAGGTGACAGCAAAACAGTCTTATTATACAGGATACACTGAAAAACAATAACCTCAAACAGGAAAAGAGGTAAATTGAGAAAAAAATCAATCTCTAATTTAGGGAAATTTACAGACAAATGTTTATCACACACACAACACACACACACACACACACACACACACACACACACACACACAGATGGGTCTTAACTTTGGTCATCTGCAGTCACCAAACTGGGATCCATGCTGCCCTAAAAACGTTTTTAATGTTGTGAATAAGATTAATAAGATTATTTAAAATCTACTTCCTTCAGGTCTCTGGTGTTTCCAGCAGAGTGACATCATGGCGTCTGCAGCATCAGGTGAGTCCAGTCAGACTGTGTTAGTCTGGATAACACTCTTCTCTCTCTGTCCACATATTATACAGATAACTAAAGAGCTGTGTTCTCAGATTTAAATCAGGTCTGTGAGTCCTGAATATAACTCATCTGATTGGTCAGTCTCATTTTAATCTAAAACACTAAATATGAGAACCATCAGACCATCAGAGTGTGGTTCACAGTTACAATAAACTTTAAATCACATTTTATCACAAATTATTTAATTTATTAAGAGTCCTGCCTTTAAAGTAGGGTTAGTGCGTCATTCCTTTATTAAAATTGTCTAAATGATTTACTTTTCTTCACTAGCTGACATGTGGTGCTTTGGGGCTGCACTGATGCAGCTTTTCAGTTTCAATTTTATGTTCTTTGTTTTTATCTTTTTTGTATAATTTTTATGTTTTATTTGTGTTCTTGGTCAAAGGGTTCAGAGCCAACAGAGTCCCACTTGGTAACGACAAAACATGGATTTACAACAAAACCTACAGTGATTCATTCTCAACATCAACACTCTCTTTTGAAATGTAATGTAAATGACACATTTGTTTTGTATTACATTATTACATAAAACATATCGTTCTAAAGGGTTTTAAATACATGGCTGTCTGATGTATAACTGTGACAATAACAATATTACGACCTGGCTTGTGGGAAAAGGGAAGCAACATGAACCGGAATGTTTTTGGTAAAATTGCAAGGTATTTATTTGCAATTGCAAAGAACGAAAAGAAATAAATATAACTTAAAGATGTCTCTCCAAAATCAACTTAAATAAAACTCTCCCCGTCATCAATAAATAAAGACAGCTCCTACAGACATTTAGCTGATACTTTAAGCCAAAGCAACTTACAATTTATATCAGAGGTTGCACGCCTCCGGAGCAACTAGGGGCTAAGTGTCTTGCTCAGGGACACAATGGTGGATGGTCACAGTGGGGAGTTAAACCTGGGCCTCTCAAACCAAAGGCAAGCGTCTTATCCACTGGCCCATCACCTCCACAGAAGTTACCCAGTTCGCTAAAGTAGAGCACACAAAACTGCCACGTTCAACAGGGAGGCAGCTATTTAAACAGGGGGATGGTCTGGAAGGCGGTAGATGATTGGAGGAGGTTGACAGACGCCACACCAATCGGATCACTGGCCAAAACCAGGACCAGGTCTCGCACCAGCCAATCCTCGGCAAGGGATCTCACATCCCGCTTAACATGACACACAGTTGCACATCACAGATACACATACACAGATAAAGGCGGTGGCTGTAACAAACAATTATAAGACTATACATTATCTTGGCTCGACTCAAGCTTGAGGTCTGGAAGGATATTGTTTTACTGCAGGTCTCAGGTTGGTGCAATTTTGTTTTTGTCAGTTGGGTTCTAGTAGGTTTTCGTTTCAGATATGGTCCAAAGTTTTAGAAGACTGCATGGGATAATTGAAGGATGCCAGCTTTACTGCCGCAAAATAGTAAACTATTGATTACATGTATTAAGTAAATAACTGAACAAATGCTGTGTCCTTCAAGTCACAGATGATCAGCGTCCACTGAAGAGCAGTAACAGCTATGACTTCTTGCCTCCTAACAGTGAGTCAAACTGAACTGTGTTATCCTGCTGGTTAAGAATATTTCAGTATAAAGTAACCAGTGACCACCCTTCATGTTCAAAACAGCATCAATTCTTCTAGGTAGACTAAACCAATGGCTAGGTAGTCTACCACCCCTCGTGTCAAACAACAAAAACAAAAATAAACTAGAACTGCAAGCAGTTATAAGCGGGGTCCAAGCCTCCCGGCACAGGCTGCCCCCCCTGGCCCCGTGGAGGACGCGCGAGTTGGCCCGGGGGCCCCGCCGTCGTGCTGCATAAGGTCCCCACGTTTGGTGTTGATGGGCCGAAACAGAGGCAAAACGTCCTGTCTTTGAAAATGCCATCATAAGGTTTTAGCAACAGATTTGAGCTTCGCTTTTGGCCAAATTCCACCAAAATTGTACATGGGATCAGGGCACAATGGGGAGCAATTTACCAAAATTTGGTATCAATCGGAGTTGTTGTTGTGGAGATGTAAAATGCATGTAAGTCAATGGGATTTTTTTGAATAGCGCCAACTAGGGGCCAACTGTTGCTCATCTGAACCAACATACCAAAGTAAAGAAAAAATTATCACATTTACTGAAAATTATGATCTTGGCACTGATGGATAACATGGAAAATGTAAGCCTAAAGTGTCTAACATTGTCACTGTTTGAAATACAGTAGAAACTGCCTGTGCTACGTTTGCAATGGGCATTGACCCTGTGATTTCATCGAATTACACCTTGGTGTGCACCGTAGCCAAGCAATACAAACAAATAATTTAGACTTTATTTATGCAAATTCTGAAAGTAAGCATTATCACTTGTATTATGCACACGGTCTTTGTAAGAGCATATGTGTTTTTTTTGTGTTGGGTGCAGAACTCTAGTGGGCCAGTAGGTGGAACCTGTCTGCTTTGTGTCAAAGGTAATTTAAGCAGGAACCTGTCACAGTTTGCTGTGTGTTCAGGAAGGTTCAGGCCTCTTAACATTTCAGCGGCTCGCCCACGGGCCGTCAGGTCCTGGCAGCAGCTTTCGGTATGTGCACACAGCTGATATGTTAACTTCTTACTCATGTGATACACCATTTGAAAGCTAAAGTCCTTCTGATTCCACCAATGCAAATCATTTCAAGATACAGTCGCCACAGTGGGTACAATCAGCGCCTCTGTCAGACCAACCAGTACAAGGAAAATTGTTGCGACTCTACGACTCTACCTATGAAGCCTCGTAGTAATCCACCGATCGATTATATTTCAACATAAACGGTCTTGTTACGTCAAAGGTCCAGATGATCCAATCCAGTAAAAACATTTAGTCCAAAACAACATTATTCCATCAATAAATCCCTAGGGACTGCTGCCGTATTGTATCATATTTGCTGGTAGACGTGGCTCAGATGTCATTATAACCGTAATAACACCGATTTGAGTGTAAACAACTACGATAGCTTGTATTCAAATTAGCCGCTGAACTCTGACCTTTCGACTGACACTAAATCCGACCCAAGGGGAGCTCACATGTCCCTTTCACAGCCTTCAATAGCCAACGAGAATATAAGGAAGGGCCAGCCGCTGTTATTTCGTGGGTGGGTGGAACCAATTTCAAGCAATTGTGCCGATGACTGGCACTTTGTGTAGCCAATAAAATTGTGAAAATGACGATATCCAGCTTTAAATAGGAAGTTCATGATCTACCAGAAAATTAACATATCTGCGTCAAGCTACGGCGTGATGCAGCTGTAGCACTTACAATCATTCTGACTTTTGGGTTAGACACTCCAGAGTGTTATCTTTCAGAGAAACCCAAAACCATGCATATACTCCAAATGGTTCAAGAACTAAATTTTATTTACTTTGGATATGCCTTGAATAGGCGTTTAGCATGAATTTTACAGGAATGTGAAGAGGTTAAGGACCCAAATGCAGGAACAGACAAAACAGACAGGACCAGACCAAAATGCATAAATACACTCAATGACAAACAAAGGTTGATAACCAACATTTTCAATTCAATTCAATTTTATTTATATAGCGCCAAATCACAACAACAGTTATCTCACAGCGCTTTTCATAAAGAGC
>JAPMOB010252112.1:0-18666 GCA_029875015.1 Lepomis gibbosus
GTGTGTGTGTGTGTGTGTGTGTGTGTGTGTGTGTGTGTGTGTGTGTGTGTGTGTTTGGACCCAGCACTGCCTCACCCCTTCAGGAGACTAGTTGTCTATTTAGAGTAGAGAGCAGTGAACATGAGCAACCATTATGACTGATGCCTAAGTAAATATTGGACCCATTTTTCACAAGCCACATATCTTGTAAACACTCAAAAATGTTTATATTTTAGACAGACAAATCAGCAGAAAATGAATTTTGTTTGAGACCTTTCTCTCTCTCAGCAACACACTCTCATGAAAGCTGGCAACACATCTCGCAGTTGGTAAGTTATAAGGTTTATTAAAGTTCACAACTACTGATAACATCATTACACGCACAACTCCTACTGGACAACATCCAGGTGATTTATCATATTAGAGTGGGTGATTTCTGTACTCCAAGGTTATAATGGCTGTGAGGTCTGAACAGGTCTGGACGTGCTTCATCCTGGAGCCATGCTGCTAATTCTCCCCCCTCTGGGTTTCATTAATTTGAGATTAACTGACCTGTTACTGGCAAGATGTTATACTGAATGTTCCTCTTGCGTAAAAGTACTACAAGCTCACAGCATGTGGCAGAAGTGGGAACTGTATATGTTTAATACAAATGTGGGGGACAAGTTCGTAAAGAAAACATCGTATTCAAATAATTGCATTCTAAACCAAAGTTAAAAAAGTGCTGTGACAGCATTGCCAACAGTGCTGTGTTTGTCGATGACAGGGCAGACACATTTCATGCTATATTCTCAATTTTTATAAACTTAAATTGGCCTGGGATTTAGGATGTCATCTTGGTTCATTTTTGTGCAACTTAGGTGTCAACTGTGAAGACATATATTTGAATTTGGGGTTTTAAATTGTCTTCTAAGTAAAAAGGTTAATGGAAGTCTTGGACATGTTTTATAAGGTCTTAACAAATATCACGAGATTCTTTAGTTTTTAAGGTTGGTGAGCCTGTCACTAAGCTCGCTGGTGTTGCGATAGAGCGGTATAAGAGGCTGGAATGACGATATTATATAACCATAACCAGATTAATGCAACATCGATGTGTGTGTTTGTGTGTGTCAATGTGTGCCAGAGAGAGGGGAAAGTGTGTGTGTGTGCAGCCCAGTTTGAGTCAGAGAATAAACCACATTCCCTACTGTCCTGATAAAACTTTACTAAAGGATGATATGAAATGATACGTTGTGTGTTCTCTCATTAATGTGGGTTTGTGTGATGTGTGCAGTGTTTGCAATTTTGACTGCATATATGTACATGTAAGATTGAATAGATATCAGTGTCTGTTGTTTCAGTGTCAGGCTCCTTTGTGACGCAAACCTGTGTACACATTGAGCCAGGAGCTGGATTCATTGTTAACGAATATCACTTCAAATCCTGTTTCTAAGCCTTTCTCATTGTGACTCAATAATATGTTCATCAATATGATGAGAAGATTGATTCCTCTCTAATATTTATCTTATAAATATGAAGCTTGCACAGGCTCTTTAAAACCGCAAATTGTGCACTTTTCCACTTAAGTGTTGGTATTAGGGAGTTTTACATTTGGACTGATCTGTTTCCCCCCCGTGTAAAGTCCTGGCTTAAGCGGCTGAACTAAAGTAGAGTATTTTTTATTTTATTTAAATTAAACCAAATTAGACAAAATTAAAGTACCAAAGTAAATACACTAAATATGGGTGTGGAATTAAGTAAGTCATTGGCGTGTTAGATGCATGAGTGATGGGTGCGGGTGTTGTAAGGTGCACAACAAAAACAGAAGGATAAACTTAGGGCAACCTAGCCAAACCAAAGTGTGGCGTGCCTGTGGGTAGGAGCAGAGTGAGTGATTAAACTGCAGTCAGGACTTAAGTATCCTAGGAACACACTGGGCGCCACAGGTGTTCCAGTGTACACTAATCAGCCACCTGCAGAGCAAACTGAGCTACAGGTTAGTAACAGATAAACCCCAAGATGACACCATGGGTCATCACACCCGCTTCTAGATGATAAGCTAACAATCTCTTGGCTGTACCTTCAGAGATCATATAAAAGTTGCATAAAACCTTCTTTTGTTTCTCAGAAATTAAAGTTTCCAGATATGGATAAATATATCTATCTTTGTTGCCAAGTGCTCTCTTCTGTGGTGTGGTAGTTATAAAAAAAAAAGAACGATGAGCCTGTGTCCTATGTGGGTGTTGATGAAGCATTCATTGGTCCTCACTTTGTGTTTACCCACTTACAGGAGGCATGCTGTGCCTATGTGCTGATGGTGACGGCAGTCTACTGGGTGTCTGAGGCTGTTCCTCTGGGTGCTGCTGCTCTGGTACCCGCCTTCCTCTATCCGCTCTTTGGGGTACTCAAGTCGAGTGAGGTCAGTATCTAACAGCCCTGTTAGACAAGTGTGACATCAATACATTTTGTTTATTGTTTATCTTATAATTTCTGCTTAAATAAAGGTCATATATCTGACTCATTAGCTAGCTATGTCTTTGACACAGCATCACTCGCAAACTTTGTCTGTAAGTTAACTGCTCAGGCAAGCAACACAGTGCTTGGCCATTAGTTACTAATTATTAGTTCAGAATTGTTTTGCTTAAAAATATGGCTGCCAGATTTCATACATCAATCCTCGACAGCCAAATAAAAATTTCATTTGCCCCCTCCACTCTCTACACAAATTAGATTGGCGCTGATAACATTACCTCTTCACAGTGACTACATTTACATAGTTAACATGTGATAAGAATTTGCCTTGTAAACACCAAATTCTGATTGCTTCACCCATGGGCTGGAAATGAACACCTAGCAAGCGCCAAATGCTGGTAGATTTTTCATTTACTAAATGTTGAAAGACTATGAGCCAAATTGGCTGGTAAATGTGTTCAGCACAACATCGCCATATAATAGCTGTCTGATGGTAACTAGCAACAGACTGGCATTCTTATTTGTCATGTGTCACACTTAAAATGGTCCCCTCAGTACCAAGGGATCTAAAACACACAGATAAAGGGGGGTTCATTAGGGTCTGAGAATGAAACATGCGAGGTCCCTAATGCAACTGAAGGGAGTAGTTTTCTGCAAAGTAAGCTTGTTTTTGGCGGTCTAAACATGCTCAAAAACTCACCCAACTTTGCACACGTCGTTTTGCACAAGTGGCGAAAAATTACGCATTTTATGGGTCCTGCACATGGGAGTGCCACAATGGCTTGCTAGTGCCACCTACAAAATTGGAAAAAATTAGCCCCCGTGCCACATTCAACCTACATGCATGAAATTTTGGGGGGACATGTATCATATCAAGACACACAAGACGGGTGAAGTCTCCCATTTTGAATTCAATGTGCAGATTTAACCCATTTTTCACCATTTACAGGGTGCGTACTTAAGCAAACTAATCCTAGAGAATTAATCCGATCGCCTTCAAATTTTTCAGTGTACATGCTCACATCTGTACCAAATGTAACATGTATGATAACAGTCACACCCTGAACACATCCATATTCCAACATGCACTCAAAGTCATAGTGTCACCTGCTGACAACAGGAAATTACATGTTTTATGTTGTGATGAACTACTCCTAGCAGGCTGCTCATATCAACTTCAAAACTGTCCCAGAAAACCCTTAACACATTGGTTAAGTTAGTTGTAAAATTTGTGAGTTTTTCGGTTAATGTTGTCGTGGTGATGTGGTGGGGAAGTTAAACGCTTCGCCATGACACAGGAAGTTGTAACTTGACTGTACATGCTAAATACTCAGATCTGAACAAAATTGTACACGTTTAATAAGAGTCCTGCCCTGAACACATGACCATGCCAACATTCACACACAGTCATAACGCCACCTGCTGGCAACAGGAAGTGACGTTCAACAAAGAACCTCCTGCAGCACATTTCACCTACATTTACAAAATTTCTGTGGCACAGGTATCATGTCCAGACGTACCAAAAATCCTCTTCAGCCATTTTGAATTTTATGGTCATTTAATAATGAACTCCAGCTAGAGAATTAGTCCCACTGTCTTCAGATTTTCGCTGTCTAATCTAATCCCACTGATGATTAAAAGTTGTACAAACGGTGAGTTTTTGTGGAACGGCGTGCCTGTGGCGTGGCGTCCTAAATCGATGATTCGTCATGAAACCGGAAATTTATGTAACTTAGTGTATATGCTAACATCTGCACCAAATTTTACATGTTGATAACAGTCACGCCCTGAACACATCTACATGCCAATGTTCAGTTAAAGTTTTAGAGCCAACAATTGGTAACAGGAAGCAAGCTCTGTCTGACGCTCATCGTGTGATTTAAATCAATTTTCACAATGTGTTCCACACTTGATGTGGTAAGACCTAACGTATAGATACCGGGTGTTCTGTAGCTCAACATAGGGGACACAGGAAGTAATGTTTACGTCCTCTGTGCAACGTTAGAAGTGTGTGACAATTCAGAGCCGCACCGGCAGATCTGTGGAATATACGGCGCGACTGCGTCACATCCCGCCCAACGCTGCTTGCAGCTTTAATTGGTTGTTGTTCATGTTCATTTCATTTGATGGGCATATAATTGGAAGGGTTGAGTGTTAGGGGACAGAAATTGGGAGGAAAAGAGGGGAGAGTGAGTGTATATAAAAGGAGTACGGTCGCTTTCATACAGAGATTGTGAAATGCGGAAAGAATATCCGCCAATATGCCGCATTCGTTCACTCATACTGGACAGAAGTTTGCGTCATAATCCGCAACCATATGTGCTTTCAAATAGCGGAAAGCCGGAAACAATAGTTCTGTTACAGTGTGCCCCATGTCACTCTCAAGGGGACTCTATATGCGTATACAGTAAGTCCAGATCAGGAAGAAAATGGGTGAAAGGCCTCTCTGTGTTAGTTTCTGAGTATGTTTCAAGTACTCGGATCCCCTTACGTGTTTCTAGATGCCTTTATGCTTTTTATGTATGTTAGAGGTTTCTCAGGTGCATATGAGTTGCTATGAAGGTTTTACAATGTGGTCTTACTTATCATATCACGTCAGTGTAAACCAGAGGTTTCGTCAACTCAGCTGTAAAGGTTTTATCTGCCATGACTATATGGAGTGTCTAGAAAAAACCATTAACCTGGCACTCATCATCATTATCCCACTGATGTTTCTCAGTGTTCTTTCATCTCTGAGTACATGCATTCAAACGTGTCTACACCTGGCCACTCAAACACTTTACCAGCCAACATCACCACCACCAGGTGTGTTGCTCCGCCCCTGTTAAAAGTTGATTGGTTTCATTGATGATGACAACTGACAATGTCACTCCTTTTTTTTTTACAAGTAACAAAAGTTTCCTCTCCATTAAACTCACCCCCCTCTTCTTCACCTTTCTTATCATTACATAAAAAGTGAGCTCTCCGCCTCGTGACCAAATCGCATTGACAGTGACAAAGCTGCCTGTTAACACTGCTGTAAGCCTTTTGTCAGAGTGTTCTGTAAATATGCCAGCAGAGAGCTTTATGCAAAATTAATCCATTATTGTACTGTATCCGTCTGTTTGTCGAACTTAGTTCTCACCTCTACAGCTCCCATTAATCATCAGTCAGCATTTGAATTTTTAATCCTTTTCTTGGCTAATTATTTTATCCAGTGTGTAGCTCCTTCAAAATGTTGAAGCAACAATTAGAGCTTAGCGACTGTCCTACTTTTCTACTAAAAGAAAATAAAAATAATTCCTTCTAAAAAGTCACTTAAAAGTAGGAAGGAAGAAATTTCAATGACTGAATATGAATATTTGTGTTAGCCTCCAGGAACTACCTTCCTAAAGCAAATAAAGAGCCAGAATTATATGTTATATGCATTTCATGTTATAGTTGTAATTTTGAGTTTTTTAAAAACATTTTTCAGTCATTATGAAGGAGAGGAGAGTTAAAAGCATCACCCTGCATACTGTGTAGTTTTTTTTTGTGTTGCTCCTTTCTGTACATGGAAATGAGAGAAAAGCAGCCAAAAGGGGCCATGTGTAAAAATATCCAGCCGGAGGAAGTGCAGCAGGTTTTAGGTGAGAGGTGAGGGGGGCTTGTACAAGGCTGTGAACCCTGCGGGTGGGAAGTAGAGCAGATTAAAAAGAACAAATGGCAAACTGTAAGGGTTGATCCAAAAGAAGGGGGGTGAAGTATTGAAGTGGCTAGAGGAGGGGAAAGCAAAATGCCCTCATCATTCCTTCCTGTTTCTAGTAATCTCATGCAACTTTTATTTTGAAATGTGCCACTGCATGTGTGTGTGTTCAGGTGGCAGCAGAGTACTGTAAAGATACCACTCTGTTGCTGATGGGAGTCATCTGCCTGGCAGCCTCCATAGAGAAGTGGAACCTTCACAAACGCATCGCTCTGCGCATGGTGATGATTGCAGGGGCCAAGCCTGGCATGTGAGCAGCGCACACACACTTTCACATATTCAGGCCACAAATGCACAGATTGAATCCTTTTGAAAAACTGAGAGGGAGGACTGACCAAAATATCCATACTCCAAAGCTTACACTGTTTTACACTCACTCCCTCTCTTTCCTTCTAGGTTGGTGCTGGGCTTCATGTGCTGCACAGTGTTTTTGTCCATGTGGCTCAGCAACACATCCACCACAGCCATGGTGATGCCCATTGCGGAGGCTGTCCTGCAGCAGCTTATCTGCACCGGCCTGGCTGACAGCCACAACGACTCTGAAACCGCGGAGACCCCTGAGGATGACAGCGGTACGTCTAGCTCTGTCTCTGCAGGGGGAGGCCACTGAACTATTAAAGCTTCTGGGCAAAAAAAAATCTTTGACATAAGACAGACTTTGATAGCATGGCTGGCACCAACACTCACACTAGACTTTGTAGTTAGACTAGGGTGAAGTGCAGCAGTAGTTGAGCGAAGTAAAAAATTAGTTGTGTTAAGATTGTGTAGCTTGTTACAATTTTAACAAATGAATGTAAAAAATTAACCCTTTGAAATTCAATGTATCCTACCAACAGTTCTCCCATTACACGTTTATGAGAAATGTTATTGTCTGCAGCTGTTTCAGACAAAGAAGAGAACCTGGATAAAAACCAGTTAGAGCTGCTCTATCGCAACAACAGGTGCGTGTATGTATTTGTTTGTGTGAGCACATGCTGTACCGTGTGTGTGTGTGTGTAAATATGAATTATTTTTCTACAGTTCCCCCTCATTTTCTTTTACCAGTGTCTCCCAGTATGTGCTGCCGTCATTTTTACTGCTCCAGCTGTTGGCCTGGAGATGGTGTAGTAGACTTTTTCAATGCATCTTTCACCACTGAGGAGTTTCAGTGGGAGAATATTTGGCTGACAGCATACTTTTGCATTGTCAAAAGATTTAGTACCAACCAAGTACGCTGCATTTAGCTTTGATCACAGCAATTTGCAATTTGCACAGACTGGGAAGATGAGCTCATGTCAGAAACCCAATATGACAATAATGCTTTCATTTGTAATATGTCTACTGTGGTTGATGAGTATTGTACCTTTACGGCACCTGCAAATCTCATAAAAGTAAAGATTTTATTTAAGAAGTGCTGTGTACTGTACACGAGAAAAGTCTTTTTCACGTATTTTGTCGTCAGTTAAACAAATTTTCCAATAATCAAATCAAATGGCATTTTATCTTGTTATTTCTCTTGTTTTAACCACTTTGTCTTATTTGAACTTTCAGTTGTCCAGACATGTTTCTTGTCTTTTTAAAAATATCAGTTAAGTTTGTACACAGCATTCCAGCAGCAGCTTCTCACGCAAGCCTTCATTTTCTCTTCTGTTTTGACACCAGTAGCGACTGCACTAAACAGGAGCTCTCTACACTAAGTGAGGTGAGACCTGTGAAGGATTTTTTGCCCCAGTCCAATTCCAAGTCCAAGTACCCAGTACCATTAAAGTCAAATATGACCAGTAGTGCAACAGAACAATCTATATATTGTCAGTTAAATCTGTTGTTCATGTTCTCAGGTACAAACTGGGGAAGTAAATGGTTTGGGTCTAATTCCAGTCTCAGACCAGGATTTCATCAGACACGCCAATGGACACCTGCCGCAGGTTAATAACACACACACTCATGCAGATTATTTGAGGTTAAAGAGGCGGGTGAGAAAAAGTAAGGTCAAGAAGACAGAGAAACTCTCCTTATCAGTTACAGTCAATAAACGTCAGTAAGATTTTCCATTCATTTAAATTGTTCTCCGCACTCTCTCTTAGGTTGCGATCGAAATCCCAAACGTGAAGCGGGTGAAGGCAAGGAGAGACTCCCAGTATCCCACCAAGAGGGATCACATGATCTGTAAATGCCTGTCGCTCAGCATCACCTACGCCGCGACCATCGGCGGTCTCATCACCATCACCGGCACGTCAACCAACCTCATCTTCGCTGAGCAGTTTAACAAGTAGGTACACATACACGCACTCACTCACACGTTAGGGTAATGAGTTAAGAATCGTCTGGGTTGACAGGCATCTACCATCCGCTGACAGTAAAAATAAATATTAAAGCAGCTTTAACAATGGTTTTGAAGTGGTGTCAGTGAGTTATATTTTGGTCCGGTATTACAGCAGCTCAGGAGGCCTCTAGACACCATTTCAACTTTCTTGGCTGCCGTTCTGGCTGGACTGAAACAGCCCATGTTACCTCAGTGTCTGGGGGGGTCAAACTGAGATCAAACTAATCAGCCTTTACAGTCCTGACACAGCCGATTTCCTCCAGCTGCAGCACTAAGCCTGGCAGAATGGCCTCCTTCATGTTGCAGCTTGTTGGGCAAAGGTCAGGTTTTGATTCTCTGTGTGTGTGTGTGGTGGGTGGGGTGGTGCTGCTGTAGTAGTTGTAATCCGAAAGTGGTGCTACCAAGAACAGAAGAACAGCAATCAATCCAATCAGTGAATAAGAAAATTCCCCAAATTATACCTTTGAGGGTGAATTTTGAGTCAACTTTTAGTCACTTGGTAAATAAGATTGGTGTGTGTTTGTGTTTGTGTGTTCAGGTCAGTCAGTCCAAGTCCTTGTCTGCAACAAGTCCATGCTAGTACGGCAAGGCCAAGTGATCTACCCCAGCTGCAGACAATTATTGCCCAACTTTGCAGTTTCCCTCAGCTGTGTTGAGCATTTTAGTATCTTTCAGGTCATTGTTTGTGTTTGGTGTTTTGGATCAATCTCCCTGCTCTCATTAGCATCGTTTACAGCAGCAACAGGCAGCTGTTTTTAGTGGAAAAGTTTTGATAAACAAAACCTCTGTATAATACCTGACCTGAATTATAGACACAAAAGGTTAGCGACTACCTTGCCAACGCGTTCTCACTCAAGACCCCTTGGTGTCACTTTTTAACACACTGGGTACCCCTTTAGTGTAATTTCTTGACGTGCAAGACAATAAATCTGCTATGCTATGCTTCCATCAAGTTAGCAATAATAAATATGCAACATCTGGTTAGGTTTAGGAACCACAACTACTTGGTTAGCTTTAGGAAAAGATCACGGTTTGGGGTAAAATAAGAATGTTACTTACGTAACTTAAGTTACATACTGTACGTTACGTAGATTACGTCTGTACTTAGCTTAAGTTCATAAGAAGTCGACGTTGACTATTTTTCACGCCAGTCTCTTGTATGAAAGTCTGGTGTTTTCTCCTTTTTATGTTATGTTATTTGTAAATTTTTACTTTTTACATTTTGGGAAGAGCCGTGATGAATGAAAGACGGGACGAAAGTAACACAGCGATTCTCTACGAGTCCGTACAACTCTGATGTGCTTGTGCTTAACTATGTTAGCATGTACATAACGCAATATTTACTAGAACCGCCAAGAGTTATACAGAAGAAGCTAAAAGTAAATTTTTTAAGCGGTAACTTTTTTTGAATGACAAGTTGCATTGATTGTTTCATGTGTCATTGTCGTGATCATAAAACAGATTAGTTAGTACTTTAACACATGATGAAGTGTGCCGTGTCAGAGTTTTTCAGGATAGAAGCAAGTCATTTTTAATTGTCATATTTCGTCCCTCTACAGTCAGAGCTCATGTGGTCACTTTGTGTGTGAGACGGGAAATGATTGGCTGATTCCTCTTTTAAAGTAAATGATATTTAACGGTGTCACTAAATCGCTCAATTTGATTCAAAGCAGGAATTTAAGAATAATTTACATTTAAGGCCGGGGCAGCTGTGGCTCAGGAGATAGAGCGGGTTGCCCGTTAATCGGAATATCGGTGGTTCAATTCCTGGTTCTTCAGCCTGCATGTTCAAGAGTCCTTGGGCAAGATACCTGGTGGCTATTCCACCAGGAATGTGTGTGAATGCTTGAGCACTCATGCTCATTGTTTGAATGTGTGTCAATGGTGAATATGATGTAGTATAAAAGTGCTTTGATTGGTCGTAAAGACTAGGAAGATGCTATACAAATACAGAGCATTTACATGTTCTAAAAATTAAATGTAATATATATAATATATTTTTTATATATTCTATATAAAAATATAAATAATATATTTTTATATATATTTAAGATAATGGACATAAAATGTCTACAATTAAATATTAAATAGGACAATGTCAGACATTTTAAAATAAAACAAGAATAACAATCATACACAAGGTAAACGTATACCGTTGTGTTTCTTTTGTCCGAGTTGGTTGGGACAGAAGATTGATAGTACACATGTGAGTTGGTGATCAAAACAAAAATTTGTTTCTAAGCTCCTTGCTTATATCATTTGTTGTTGTTTATAAGCCAAAATTTACTTACAGTTTTACAGATTTTACTTAAAATTAGCGCTACATCACTATGATTAGTATTGCTTCACTGTAAGACATGTTCAGTGTTCCCGAGGTTTTCTCTTTTTGCTACTTTCACAGTTCATTATTATTCTTTCCCATTATTTTCTATATAAATCAACTGAAACAAAGTAACTGAATGTGCTGGATCACTGAAGGGATGGCAGAGCTGGTTCTGTATCACACACCTGATCATCATCTCTTAATGTCACCTTTACCCTATTTAGTGTCCATACAGCAGAGAGCTCAGTGAAGCACGTCTAAGCAAACAACGGGTCCTATTTAAACAATCTAGGCTATAACGCATTTGTTTAAAGTGTGTTTTGGGCGTAACATGGATTAAACCAATCAGAGTATCATCTCCCATTACCTATAAAACCCAGGTTTGCCTGCACCTGCCGCATTGCTATTTAAATGGTGGATGAATGGCGCATTATATAAACCATGAATTGATTAAAAGTGTGATGCAGGCTCCCTGCAGAGAGAGAGAGAGAAAGATAGAAATGTGGGTATATGGACAGAAGTGTGGACATTATATTCACTATTGAATAAATGAAATTCATTCAATACAGAGAGTGTACACGTTCCAGACCGTTTTCCATTATAAAAGTTGCTGTAAAAATACTAAAAAATAAAAGTAAAAATAAAATTAGTAGTATAGTAAAGAAGAATATCAAAAACAACTGGAGTAAATAAGTTATAGTAGGACCTAATTGTTTCTACCAATTAATGCATTTTGAGTTTTAAGTTTTTGTGTAAGTGTTGTTTTATAAATTATAGTGTAGCCTAGGTGACCCATACCCCTACTGTGAATTAACCCCGTAGGCCTAGGTTTGTGTGGATTAAATCTTAATATTAGGAGCAATAACAATGGGCTATGTCAGTGAGTGATAAAATAAGTCGGAGATGAATACCTCATCACTTTTGTATCATGTTATAATAGTGTGCTAGTTTCTCTTAGCTAGATTTCAGACGAAATATGAAAACCTTCACTGAAGGTCTAAAGACATTTAATTTGCTTTTTCACTTCATCACCAGCCTAAGTACAGATGGAAAGCAAATGAATACATTAAAACCTCATGAAATAAATATAAATACAGTTAATCCTGCCAATTTTACAAGCATTACCTTAACGTGCACTGAAGATGAATGACCACTGGTAGCCTATTGGACAGACCAGTCAGTTGGTACAGACCCCTACTGTGGTGTTCTTTTCTTTAAACAACAGAAAATAACAAGCTGTGCAAACATTTCTTAGGTGCCTCACACTAACAGTGACTTTGCTGGTGTGTGTCGATAAGTCAGCGACATTGTGGCCCCTGCTGTCCATAAAGCGGAGATTTCAAGGCAGAGCAGGCAAACCAAAGGTAGTGGTAGTATCATTTAATCGCTGACAGATGCTCACATGACACACTATAATGTAGTGTGTGTTTTTAGTATTAGATGTATTTATTTTCAACCTCTCTCATAATATATTCCCCACTACAGAAGCTACACTATGACTTCTACTTCTTCTACTTCTGCCTTATCCCCCAAAGGGATAATTCACTGTGATGTTCTAATTACAGAGTAGAGATGGTTTTGAATTTGAGGTTCAAAACTGTTTACTGGAAACTGGGTGTTTATTGGAAACTGGTTCTGCAAAAGACATTAGGAACAGTGTATCGGGTACCACTTTTTATCAAGAACCCCTTTATAAAGGTTTATCAGTTGTTAAAAACATTTACTTCTAAGCAATCCATACAACTTGTCAGGTTATGAAACATCTCTATGGCTGGTATGTCATTGACAGTCAAGCCAACAAAAACTTTGTTTCTAGTAAGACATCATCTTTTTTTTTTTTTTTACAGCTTTTTAAATGTAAATATTAACACGTTGTTATACAACTTTGGTGCGACAGCAGTCAAATGGGAGAAACTCCTGGAGGAACTAAAGAGTTAAAAGATGAATCAAGTGTCACCATGGAGTTCCACAGTTGTTCTTAACTGTTTTATACAGCATTAGTGAAGAACGTATTAATAAAGCCACTAGTGGCAGCTCATAAATCCTTAAGTGTGCCAAAGGAGTAGCACGTAATTCAAAAATTCCTAAACAGTTTTGTGCACTGTATTGTATGACAGTATTCTGTAGTATGAATGCAGAAAAGCATTACAAAGCACTCCAGTAACACTTTAGAACAAACCCTGTTTTGGATTTTTTTTAATTCCAAACAATAACTAAAACTGCATTTTACAGCTATGATTGGAGAGAGGTTTCTCAAGAGATTTTAAGTGAATCATTCTGGCTCCTGTCATGTAATTGAAGTGTATGAACTACGTATGATCCTGCTGGCTTTGCTGTCATGGCAGAGGTCAGTGGTACTTGCACTGAGTCACCTCTTATCAGTCTGGAGAGTCAGCTGTGCTGCTGCGCAGATCGGGACAACAGCTGTCAATCAAAGCAAACACACGAGACTGAGGCAGGGTCAAGTGAAGTAGCTGATGGGGGGGGGGGATGGTTATTTTTAGGTAACATTTTTTTCTATTTTTTAAGGCCTAACTTTTATCAGTAGTGACAGACCATGTGTAGTATTTACACATTAATACATCTCCAACACATTATGAAATACATTACATTAAGACCACATATTCCATCAGCACTTTTCCTGTGTGTGTGTGTGTTAAAAAGATGTCAACCTGCACACACATACGTGCAGACACCCTAAAGTAACTTTCTCTGTCTCTCGCTTTGTATTTTCCAGTCGTTATCCAGATGCGAAGGTGATAAACTTCGGCACATGGTTCATCTTCAGCTTCCCCATCGCCATCATCATGCTGGTCCTCACCTGGCTCTGGCTGCATTTCCTCTTCCTTGGCTGCAAGTGAGTTTGTATGTGTGTGTGTGTGTGTTTGGGCATGTATTTTACAAAATGCATCCTACTGTGCTTTGTGATAATGGTGGTGTGTGTGTGTGTGTGTGCCCCCTACTTGTGCATCTTATCATTACGGACTCATGATAATCCCTGTCTGTACGCCGTTGAGTCTTGTGGCTCCAGGATGGAAAAAAAAACAGAGCAAGTGTGTCAGGTCACCATGTGGTTGATGTCGGTGTTGTGTGTGTGTGTGTCTGTTCAGCTTTAGGGAAACATGCTCGTTGAGTAAGAAGCGCAAAACCAGGAGAGAGATACTGTCAGAGAAGAGGATCCATGAGGAGTACGCAAAACTGGGGCCCATCAGGTGTGTACGTGCGTTTTAGCACGCGTGTGGTTTCTTTGTCCTATCTTTCCTGACTAGACGGCCCTGAAATTTTTTTCAGGTTGTATTAATAAGAATCTGCAAAAGATTGAACAGAAATTTTTTCCATGAATTTCCCATGAATGTTTTGGATTTTCATATCGGGATTGTGGTATTCATCTTTTGTCTGCAAAAACTGAAATAATATATATATAAAGAAAACTTGCATCACAGGTGTACTCACACACCCAGACATGACATTGTGGCACAATCACATTATCACTCATGTAATTGTTGCTCATATGTGTTTGTGGTTTCTATGTCTGTGTGCGTCCCAGCTACCCAGAGGTGGTGACCGGTGTTTTCTTCATCCTGATGACTCTGCTGTGGTTCACCAGAGAGCCTGGTTTTGTGCCTGGCTGGACATCTCTATTTGAGAAGTAAGTGCCCATAACGTTGCGACACACCACCGCACAGTTGGTGTTGTTATCATTAACAAGTGTTAGTGATCAGACAGGTGCGTGTGGCTTTAGGTCGGTAGAGCAGTTCATCAGTTAGACGTAAAAAAAACGCATGCAGTCACACACAGAGACACATAGATACTGTGTGCACACACAAAGAATCAGCCCCATAAAAACTGTTATTGTCAAACTATGACAACTAAATAAGTACAAAGAGTTTGAAAGGTTTTGTCTCTTCTTCTTCTCCTTCTGCATTTTTTATATCTGTTGTATCTGTGGGTCTTTTCTCTCTCAGGAAAGGCTACAGGACTGATGCAACAGTATCTGTCCTTCTGGGATTCCTGCTCTTCCTTATCCCTGCCAGGCGACCCTTCTCCTCCTCTAGCTATAGAAACACAGGTCAGGCCCATGCACTTGCCCTGGTATAGCTGTACTATGTTTGGTTTATCTCCTCAGCGCACCAGACGGGTGGGGTTTAACATGTTGAACAATATAAAGTTGATCAGCACTGCAAATCAACCTTAGTTACCTTTCATATACAATGATGGTCCACTCCTTTCAACTGTCACTCAGTGAAGCTTCAATCAAACACTAGAAACACAAAAATATTTACAATTGCTATGACTTCCTAAGTTTAGGTTAATTAAAAGAAACAGAAAAATAATACTGGAATATATATCTTTTGGCTCTTTACAAAAATAGTACACAGATGAAGATATTTAGAAATCCCAAAAAATAAATCTGCCATAACCAATATAATATTCTCCTAATCCTAAACTCTGTGACAAAGTTAGACAATCACACACACTGTTCTTGCCCGACAGCTGCCTGTGTTACCTGCCTGTTCATGGTAATGTGTTGCCCATATGCTGCAGGTTCACCGGGTCAGAGAAACCAGAATTTCAGACACCCGTGTTTTCCATGGTGGAGCAACTTTTTGAAAACACTGGAAAAGCCTGACATTTATTGTATTTTTCTGCTCAACACATGATGTTTGAGTGCTGACCCTTGCCAGTCCACTAACCTCTAAACACCGTAACCTAAGAGGAGCAAATGTAGTTCAGGAATGCCACCAACTGCAAGCTATTTTTTAAATTTTTTAAAGTAAATACATGGACAACAAAATTATGTTCAACAATTTGACTTTTTAAAAAAAAATGTAAATGTAAATTTACTGCCTCAGAAAATAAATGTATTTATTGGCCCTTACTTCTTTCAGTCCTTTATTCTAATAATGTTGTAATCGTTTTTAATTGCTAGCATTACCTACTCTTAAGTACAGTAGGTCAGCTGAAATGCAAAACAGCATGTAAAAGCACACTATTCAACATATTTGGAGAACAACGTTTTCACTTATAAACTAAAGATATATTAATATTAACTTAGCTTTAAATGGAGCTCTTCTTTCGAGGAAATTCCTAATTTACCTACCTTTTTGCACAAAATTACATACTGGTCATTGTTTTCTGGTAACTTCCTAGGAAATTATTTGAATGTCAAATAATAACTAAAAATATCTTTCTCATGCAGTACACAGTATACATATACAGTATTTACACAGTACCACAAAATAAGTTACATTTCACCAAAAAACTCATCTCTAAAAACTCATTATTAACAATTCCCAATATTTTTGTAAAAGAACAATCAAAATATTAAGAACAACGTGATTCAAAGATGTGTGGCTGTACTGACATATTTTCTGTGGTTTTAAACCTTAAGATGATGATGACCCACTGGCTCCCATGATCACATGGAAGGACTTCCAGAGACTGATGCCATGGGAAATTGTCATCCTGGTGGGAGGAGGCTATGCACTGGCTGCTGGTTGCAAGGTACTATGCATGTGTTTTTGTGTGCTGTTGTGTTACAGTACTGTACCATCTGAGGGGCAAGTTGAGGGTTAGGAGGCATTTTCAGCGTTGATTAGCGTTGGGTTACCTAAGGAAGTCGGGGGAGCTTCTAGATGAGAAGTGTTTTAAATGTCCAAATTATATGATTTTGATGGCTCTAATGTGATTTAATCTGGTATTGACACGAGGCTGTAGGCATAGTTTCAGTGGTAAGTGGCTAACAGGAACTCTAATCTGTTCCTATCAGTCTACAAAACCTTTGACTAAATTAAGGGCTTGAGATCAAAGCAGCAGAGGTTCAGGTAGACATGATTGTGGCATGAGGGTGAGAGACTGACTGTGACGTATGAGGATGGTCACGTCTGTTTTGTGTGTGCATGTGTGTGCGCGCAGGTGTCTGGCCTGTCAGTGTGGATCGGCAGACAGCTGGAGCCCATGAGTGGTCTTCCTCCCTGGGCCGTCACCCTACTGGCCTGCCTGCTGGTGTCAGCAGTCACAGAGTTTGCCTCCAACCCGGCAACCCTCACCGTCTTCCTACCCATCCTGTCAGCGCTGGTACGACACACACATCCTCTGTTATTATTAGTCATGAAAAATATCAGATGAAAGAGGAGCAAAGAGTAGGAAAGATTAGACGGTGTATGGAGTTGCGAGCACGGCCAAATCACCGTCTGCAATGTATTGCAATGCAAAGAAGCTGGACGATGAGATGGCAGTGCTCTTATAGTGCCCTGTAAGTTAGGAGGCACTGAAGAGGAGAGAAAAGCACTGACAAAATGTCACAATTGTGTGTTTTGTAACATAAAGCAGGTATCATACGGAAAGAATACATACAACAATGCAAAGGGCAAGGCAGACTGTGCTCCTTGCTCAGAAAAATATCTAAATATCTAAAATTTGCATGCAACGAAGAGGTCAGTCCTTCTAAACTAGCAATCAGGCTTCCTCTAGTTTTTGTGACTTAAAGGAACAGTTTGACATTTTAGGAAATATGCTTTTTGATGAGTGTTAGTTGAGAAGATTAATACATCTCTGACCATTCAATTTGAAGCTACCTCCACCAGTCTCTAGCTTAGCTTAGCATAAAGACTGAAAACAGGAAAAACACTTATGTGACTCTGTCTAAAAGTACCTAAATCTGACTACCAGCAACTCTAAAGCTCACTAACACATTATATCTTGTTTGTTTAATTTCTACAAAAACTCAAGACTCCAACAAATAGTCTGGCACATAACCTCCCTGTAAAAACCATCACATGAAGGGACTACAAACTACAAACTACCTTTTAATAATAAACTACCTTGTACTTTTTTGTGCAGAGAGAACAGACAGGGTTTAAATGACTTTCAGTGTTGGCCGATCCCTGTGCTGTTCAGACTACACAACTTGCCGTCTTGTGACGGGAGTTTTAAAGTCGTTGTGGCGTTCACACTAGGTGACACAGGGTCACACACTACAAGAGCTGACAACGGCTGTGTGACCCCGACGGCTGGTCTCCAAACCACGTTTTGTCAAGAAAACACACGTGAAATGTGAAACGGGAAATGATGCGAACCTACACACAAAACAGCTGTTGCTTGTTATTATAAAGATAGCAATTATAAAGACAAAGAATATTGGTGAAAAAATGGATTAGCACACGCAGGTATCAGGGATCGTCTGAGCTACAGAGAGGGGGGGNCTAGATATCTGTCTGGCATCTGAAATCGTGTAGTATGAATTAGGCTTTAGAGGTGCTGGTAGGTCGATTTTGTTATCTTCAGATAGAGCCGTGGTAGCTGTTTTTCCCCTGTTCCCAGTCTTTATGCTAAGCTAAGCAACCACTGGCTGCAGCTTCATTTTAGACAGACAGATACACAAGTGGAATAAACCTTCTGCAAATAAAACAAATAAATATTTTTCCTAAAATGCCAAACAAGACAGACATTTAATCTTCTTATCAAAGGGCTGTTTCTGTTGCTGTGAAGAAGCAAATCTATAACTGCACACATTTCCCCATGGTAGCCATTTTGGCATAACAGCGTCACTTTGACTTTGCTTCCCCCATGTGGATTGTCGGTTTCTTCTCTCAGATTGCTCACTTGAGACTAATGTCACGTGCATGTGCATGTACAGCAAGGTGCATTACTCCCTGCTAACACATGCAGGGAGTAATGCACCTTGCTGTGAGAATGTAAATAGGCCTATGCACAGTTTTTAACACTCATGTGACCTTTGACCTCTCCCCTGTTCCTGTGCACTCCATTTATCCCCTTCTTCATCTTCATCTTCTTCCTTCTCTTCATCCTCCCTTTCTTTGTTCCCCAACTTTTCCTTTATCCGGACTCACACCTCTTCCTGTTTTCTTTTCCCCTTTCTCTCTT
>JAPMOB010252112.1:18752-37860 GCA_029875015.1 Lepomis gibbosus
TTCCATCTCTTTTTGCCTCTTCCTCCTTTATTCTCTCTTTCTCCTCACCCCCTCTGTTTTTGTTCTCCCACGTCCCTCCTTCCAGTCTGAGACTCTGCGCATCAACCCCCTCCACACTTTGATCCCGTCCACCATGTGCGTGTCATTCGGGGTCATGCTTCCAGTGGGGAACCCCCCCAACGCCATCGTCTTCAGTTACGGCCACGTGCAGATCAGCGACATGGTACA
Source organism: Lepomis gibbosus (assembly GCA_029875015.1). Taxonomy (NCBI): domain Eukaryota; kingdom Metazoa; phylum Chordata; class Actinopteri; order Centrarchiformes; family Centrarchidae; genus Lepomis; species Lepomis gibbosus. The sequence continues at coordinate 18,981 of JAPMOB010252112.1, forward strand.
GGACTACACACACACACACACACACACACACACACAAAGTCACATGTTCTTGCTGCACCTGCAGCATCAAAAGGCTTAAGGGTACAATGTGTCAAAATTTTATGTAATCAGAGGGATGAAGATTTTTCTTTCTTAACTCTTGGCAAACCAATTTGGATACTTATTTTCATTGTTTTATTACCATTTGATTTGTCATTTCCTGTTCTTCTTCTCCAGGTGAAAGCTGGCTTTGGGGTGAACCTGATCGGCGTGGCGGTGGTCATGTTGGCCATCACCACATGGGGGGTTCCCCTCTTCAACCTGACTGAGTTCCCAGCCTGGGCAGTGGCAAGGAACGTTACCGGGAGTTTATAACCACCGCTGGGGTAGCACCTGTGGGAAGCAGAGGGGATGAATCACTGAAAGACAGAAAGAGAGAAAGAAATGGGGCAGTATTTCTGAAGGGAAAGACGGCAAGAAAATGACATACGATGTGTCAAGAGGAAGTGTTAAGCCCAACCTTAGACTGATCAAACTGGGCCTGAAGGATAAAGGAGGAATCGAGAGAATTGAAAAACATTATCCGTTGCTTAGATATAATAATTAGAGTTATATTTTTATTGGCCATAAGAGGGCGTTAAGAGGAATGCAGAATGCCTTTGCCAAAGTGGCCACTGTATGGAGCGCTGACCTCCAGCAAAAAACATTTTCTTACCTCTGTTAACAAACTCTGATGGAGATCTCACCGAATCACTGAAGATATTACTAAAAGCTACAAACATATTTTTGGTGATCAAGAACTGATATTCTGTTATTTGATTTAGAATATAAACAATGATATTTTAGGTTTTTAGCAGCTGCCTTAAAGTGTTTTCAGAGCCACATCATGCCATGTTCTGTGGATTAGTTGATGTTTAGGTAGAAATAAGCTATATGGCCATTGTAGATAAGCCTCTTTTTACTGCCTGCTTGCTGAACTTCTGCTGCACTTAAATGTATTGCTCTCTAACCTGATCACATCCATCACGACATGGTGGGCTGGTGAGAAGTTTGCTGACAGAATTTAGTTTTGATGTACAGTGTAAAAGAAAGCAGCTGACTGCTATATTAAAGCAAGAGAAAAGCATGAAAAGAGGCTTCTACTGTGGCCAATAATGTACTGTATACATAGAGACTTACTGTCAAGCCTTTCAGATGTTCCTTTTTCACAAGTGTCTATATGATCTGGTTCTAAAGATGTAAAAGCTTGTATATATTTAGCAACAAATTGAAAGCTTATACACTGTCCATAGGCTTCTTAATATCTACCTGATGTCTTTACCAAAGTTTCTGAAGCTGATTTTGTGCCCCACCATACTGTGAAAATTTTGGAGTTTGTTGGCCACATTTACTCAAAGCTCTTTGTAGTACCACAAGTTCCTTTATCATAATATTGCCTATCACCCTACACTTTTAGCATGACTGTTTCTTGTGGGAATCCAAGCTCTAACCCTTACACTGTCTTACTGTTAAAGATGGGGTACGCAATTCTGGAGAATCCAAAACCATAACAGATACCATGATATATAGTCAACAACAATACAGCAAGTAATATAACTAACATCAGCTAAGCTGTGGGTTTGTGAACTGTTGCTGCAGTGAAGCTACCATGCAGAGAGGATGAGACGGTCCCAGAGCCAGCACACCAGCTCTAAACAGCGATCCTCAAAACACTCCTGCTGCTATAGCTAACATCACAACAAACCGCTTATATTGGCAAACTGTTAAGTAAGTTAAATGTCTGTGGGCAAGAAATTTAATGATACCTGACACACGAATCATGGCTGGAATGGTAATGTGTAGCTCGCTCCGACCCACTTGGTTTGTTTTCCATTTACAGAGGGCTGTGTACAAACACCAGATTATTTCAGCACACACACAGAACGGACAGACAAAAAGATGTTGAATCAGAATCGCATACCACACCTTTGATCTCAGAGCAGTTAAGGAATTCAGTCCACCACCACCCTCTGTAAATTATGCAGTAGTGTAATTGCTTTTTCCTGTGCTATTTCTCTAACATATTTTTGTACTTGATACCATTACAATTTTGAGAATGTAAGCTGTACCGTATTTAAGGTATAGAAAGTCCCTGTTTGGTTGACTAATCCTACCATCATGTATTTTATACTAACTTTATTTCTTGTAGCTTTTCCTCATTTTGCAGTTATGAACATATGTACGCTTGAAAGCTTAGACACGCTCAGAAATAGTTTCTGAAATCATCAAATCTGAGAAGATGTTACTAGCTGGGGTCCTTATTTATGCCAATAATAATGACCTTTAACCATGAAAATAAAATTCTGTTAGTCAGCAGGTCAAACACACTTAAACATCTATCAAGTATCACCAGCTACAGTAATAATCACAAATATATATTTTATGAAATTTGTCACAAATTTGTTAATCAACAGAATGACCATGTTTGGTATTTATTAGTAGTCACCTTGTAGGTGTTACGTTTTCTCCTGGCTGGGTAGCGCACAAAGAAATTCAGATTTGGGAAGGTGAGTCCCTTCAAGTTATTGTTGAACGCAGCATTCAAAGCTTTAAGGAAGAGAGAAACAGTGAGGTAGCACAGTCTTATTGTACAGTAGTTTGTTTAATCAACTGTCAAATCATAATAACTGTTGTCTGGTTGTGAAAAGGTTTGCACATAACATTCACAGTACTGTGCAAAAATATAAAAGATATGCTTTATATTTTTACACAAATTTTAAATGTAATTAGTGGCTTTTTTATATTATTGCATTATAAGTTTATGTCTTAGCGTAGGCAGAATCAAAAGCCTAAAGAAGAAAGAAAAGCCTTTTCTTTTGTGATGTCTTCAGTTCTGCTGAAGATTTCATACATCTTGATGGTTTTACAGAAGTGACCTTTGACCCTGGGGCCACACTCCTTTGTAAATACATAGATTTGTAATATAAAGATAATGTGCCTTTTGCCTGTTTTCCAAATGAGCTGTACTATTCCTACTCAGACAAAAACTAGAGTTAGGATGATACATCATATATGCACAACAATAAAAACAACTAAAACCAGTGATCGTATTTACTTTATTTACACGCTACACCACAAATCAGTCACACTTGATGAGATTTTGCCTAATAAGGCACTGTCCTAAGTACCAGCAATAAGTTAAGCACAGCATTAATGTAAATGACAAAAGTATTTTGATCAAGACTCGTGACTGGTATGAATACACAAAAACCCAAACTACATGTAGAGGCAGAACACCACTTTGTGTTTAGGACACACAATACAGTGCCTGCAAAATGGAGAAGGAGTTATACTTTAATTAAATACAATGACAGAAAAAGCCTCTTGGACAGTGTTAGGAAGAGTGTTAACACAGACTCCCTGTGTGTGTGTGCGTGTGTGCATGTACAGGGCTACCGTGATCAGGTTCTATTAGATTCCAACCTAATGTATATTTCACAAGTAACAATAGTAAAGTTTGACCACTGTGACAAAATTACATGAATTTTCCAAGTGAAATTCAACTGACTGAGAAAACTGGATTCACAAACTGTGGATCAGACATCTCAGACCAGCTGGGATGTTCGACATGAACTGATGCCATGAATTTCTGAGAAGGGAAGCTGAAAACTATTTTCAAACAGGTCAATCATTCTGTCACTTGGAGCTGCTAGTACGCATGGTGTCTTGATGCTGGTTTTTCTGTACAAATAAATAACGATAAAGTTGAAGTTCAGGTACTCAGTCCAAAGTCCTGCTTCTCTGGCCCTGGCCTGAATATGGCTCAAGTCAGTCAGTTTGCAGATTTTGACCAGTCCAGTGGTTAGGAAGGCTGCCGGGGTCCTTCAGCAGGCGTGAAGCCTTCTGTTTGCATCTTCTCTTTATATTTCAGGAAGTCTCTCCTCTTGGAAAAATATTTCACCTGCCAGGGAAAATGCACAAGATGAGCAACACATTTTACCCGAGGGAAGTGTGCTTGCTTGAATGGTCAGAGTTGATGCCAATTCTAAAATGTCTAATTCTGACATCAGGACCTGCGACCCCAGACCTCACTGATCAAAGACAAAAAGATGCAATAGTTTACCCACTGAGCAGGGCAATTTGCCTCAAACTTGCTCTGGAAGTTCTGGCAGGATGCAGCTTTGTCATCGTTGTCATCCAGACATTTCCACAGCTGGTCCCTGGCTTCCCAGCAGGCCTTCCTTTCTGCAGAGTTTGGAGCAGACATCGCTGCTTACCCTGGGAGAGATCTAGAAAAAGGGAAGGCTGTGTAAATTAACAGGGATTAATGTAGCCTCTGCTATGTGAACCCTGCTGAGAAATGCATGCTCTCCACTGAAAAGTCATTACCTAAAATTAAGCTTTAAAATTTGTCATTAGTCATCATTAGTTTAATGTTATACCTCTACTACTTCATGCTATGTTTACAGTTTATCACTATAATACCCCTCTGATTTACACTACTTGCTATGTTTGTTGAAAATTTACAAAAGGACCCATTATCTTCAATTAACTTACATGACACTACTTTAACATGTTCAATTTAATACAGATATCAGTCACTCAGCAAATGCAAAGAAGGTAACTAAGCTGACACCAACTTAAACTTCAGATGGGTTGGCTTCTTACTTTGCGGTCACTCACCTAATGAAACGCTAAAACCTCTTGTTTGCTTCTGTCACTCCATAAAACCGTAAAAATCAGAGTGGTGCTGTTACTAAACTCCAAACCATACACCGAATAGCTCCAAACCAAGACTTCCGTAACGGTTTAGCTACTGTAGCACTGAGTAAAGTGAAGGACGCGCACTTTCTTGTCGCATTGTGATGACGTATAGGCGTGATTGACAAAATGTACCAGGTGATGGCGCAGTTCGTTTAAAAAAAATCAAGCTCAAGTGACAAGTGTTTAATATTCTGCCTAATAGTGTCTATAAACACACTAAAGGTGAATTCAGCAGAATTTAAACAGGCACGTCGTGCACACCGCGTGGCGTCTAACGTTACTGTAACTTGTGTTTCCTCAGGCTGCCATAAAGCGGCGAAAAGGAAGCAACAGGTGAGAGGCTAATGTAGCTCCTTCTTTAGCTTAACAGAATGGTGTATCCCATTAGCAGCATTTCAACAGTGCAACTTTTAGTTGTTAAAATGTCTCAGCTCACTTCAGAGGTCCAAAACTGTAAAATAAAGGTTTACTATCACAGCATAATGAACAGAAGTAGTTTTAAGTTGTAAGCTTAGTTTGAAGCAATTTAAAGTGAGTGAAATAGTCTTCAGGAGGATGGGGTTAACACTTGTTGTAATTTGGCAGTTTGAAAAACAAGAGATCACTGTCCTCAGAGCTCGGATACTGGCTATTTTGATGAATGACTGACCTGCTTGTGCTGGATTCTTATACCAGCATGAATGAGTGGATGTGCTTTTGTCAATATGAAAAAAAACCAATTTACATGTGAAACAATGTTTTAGAAAAAACTTATAGTGAGTGAACACGTGTTTCACTAAAATCTTATTTTTCCTCATTTGAAAATAATTTCCACATGTCTTCCCTCAAGTATTTGTAGTAGTGTTAACCAGAGACTAAAAGTTTGATTTGTGAATGGATTCTTGTTCCATTCATGACTGGGAAACCCTTTTGAAAGTTTGTTTCTTCCCTTTAAGCCTCTCTTCCTCCACACCACAACAAGGGCTTGTCACGGAACTACATGAATGTACAATAAAGTTTGTGTGTGTGAGTGTGTGTATAGCTTGCCAGTGAGTATAGGCAGAATGAAAATGTGTGTTGTTGATTAACTCTCGCTCGTTTTCCTCCTCCCTCAGCCATAATGAAGGAGAAAATCCCCCCTGGTTGCCATGGAGCCCAACAGCAATCCATCTCAGTTTGTGTGCTTGTGTTGGCTCTGATGCAGGGGTGAGTGTGCTCTCTCTGCTCAGGAAAGTGTTTGTCGCCCTGTATGTGGGACTTAAGTGTGTTTCTAGCTACTTCAGAGACAGACCTTCATTCACTATTCATATCACACACTATACTGACCTCACTTCAACTTTGTTTCCTCCACAGTCAATGAGTGTTTTCATTTTAATGTGCTCCCGTGTGGAAATTTAAGACCAAAGTTCTTGTCCATGAACATCAAAGATCAAAGACCAGAGAGAAAAGTAAAAGCTGCGTTTTCCAAAAAAGTTGTATCAGCTTTGAAGCGGCAGAAATTGTCAGTCGCAGTAGTGGTTGCATTTCACCACCATAATGAGAAGAGTTCCTGTTAGTCTCCTTAGCTAGAAGGATGTACATATTACCAGTGACACAAATATTAAACAAAAAGAAGAGCCTGTTTCACATCACATGTATTGTGTGTTTACCATGATGCGTGGTTGAAATACCTTTTGGTATTTGTGCATTTAAAGGTTTGGTGTAAATCTCTGAGTAATGAAGAATGTTTGTCATCTGTGACACACAAATTTCCAAGAAATCCAAGAAAATATGCCACAATCCCATCTACACGGTTTGATTAACAGGTGATCTCTGACAGGAAGCAATGCGTAACAAGAATAGAGACTAAATAGAAAAACACAGACATATTTATTTAAGGTACAGTTGCATGCTTGTAAGCAGAATTAAATAGCATGGGGGAACAACAAGGACATCACACCTTATCATGGATGAACTTAAATGTCTTTAATTAGCCATTCTAACTTAACATGTATTTAAAGCAAGTTGTACATATGGACTGCACTATTCCAGAGCATATGTACACGTTAATCCTCACAGAAATTGTTTTAATTATTTCAAATGCACACAACAACTTCATGAAAACCGTTTGACCGCAAGGATCAGTATTTAGAAATGGACAATTGTTTATACACTCACCAGCCTCTTTATTAGGTACACCTGTTCAATTTCTTGTTAACACAAATAGCTAATCAGCCGATCAAATAGCAGCAACTCAATGCATTGAGGCATGTAGATGTGGTCATGACAACTTGCTAAAGTTCAAACCGAGCATCAGAATGGGGAAGAAAGAGGATTTAAGTGACTTTGAACACGACACAGTTGTTGGTGCCAGACAGGGTGGTCTGTGTATTACAGAAACTGCTGGTCTACTGGGATTTTCAAACAACGATCGCTAGGGTTTACAGAGAATGGTCCGAAAGACTGGTTTGAGACGACAGAAGAGCAACAGTAACTCAAATAACCACTCGTTACAACCAAGGTATGTAGATTACCATCTATGAACGCACAGCATATCGAACCTTGAAGCAGATGAGCTACAGCAGCAGAAGACCCAACCGGGTGCCACTCTTGTCAGCTAAGAACAGGAAACTGAGGCTAAAATTCACACAGGCTCACCTAAATTGGACAACAGAAGATCAGAAAAACATTGCCTGGACTGATGAGTCGATTTCAGCTGATAGGACATTCAGATGGTAGGGTCAGAATCTGGTGTAAACAACGTGAAAGCATGGATCCATCCTGCCTTGTATCAACAGTTCAGGCTGATGGTGCTGGTGTAATGGTGTGGAGGATGTTTTCGAGTGTTGTTGCTGACCATGTCCATCCCTTGTGACCACAGTGTACCCATCTTGTGATGGCTACTTCCAGCAGGATAATGCACCATGTCACAAAGCTCAAAAAATCTCATAAGAGATCAATAGAGCTTGACCTTTAGGATGTGATGGAACGGTAGATTCGCATCATGGATGTACAGCTGACAAATCTGCTCCAACTGTGTGATGCTATCATTTCAATATGGACCAAAGTCTTTTCATCACCTTGTTGAAAGTATGTTACTATAGCTATTAAAGTATTAGGATTATGCAGTTCAGAAGGCAAAAGGGGGTGCAACCCGGCACTAGCAGGCTGTACAAAAAAAAAAAAGTGGCCAGTGAGTGTATATATATTTAAACTCTACATTTTTGCACTGCACCTTATGACGTCCCTTTTCACCTTATGTTGACTGATAACTTGTTTTGAATTGCCTCAATATGAAATGTAGCACTATTGGCTCCAGAGATACAAAGTTTCATCAGTTTTACTGTGTACTCGTATATATAGATGGGTTGACATTAAAGTTCTCCTGAGTCTTGATATCATTTTTGTTATTATTATTATTGCTCAGGATTTTATATTAATAATTGAACATCATTCACAGTGACCTTTGGCCCCTGAAATAGCTGTTCTGTGCAGAGCCAGGAACTCCAGCTGAGGTACATCTCTCCTCTCATAGCCATAATTTTTAGAGGAACTAGCACAAAAGGATTAGCATATAACTGATTCAGAAAAACATTATGGGGTTAATATGGAGTATCAAATGTTTAAAAGGAAAATGTATGCCTTATAAAAACAAAAGCAGACTATTGAGGAAAGGTTTGTACTTGCCAGTTAATAGTAAATTCTGTTGAAGGCCTCAGGATTGTTTCACAGTACAATAATTTTTGTACAGTTCAAACTGTACACATACAGTTGCACAGTACATATTCAACCTAGGTATCATAAATGGGATTTGAAGCTTAATCCTGCAGGTGTTATTGGCTCAGCCTGTGGGTATACCACATAGCTCTTACAGGTTGCTGGTTTCAGATGCCGTGTGAGAGAGGCCTCATTAGATTCTGATAGTTGTTGAAATGATTTTCCCATTCTGTTTGAAACTCTTATTTAAAGCGGGGTTTTAAGCAAACTAGCGGGGTGGCTGGTCCACTGTGCCATTTTGAATCCATTACGGGCACTAAAGCATTTCCTCTTTCTCCCCCTGGAATATCCTCTGCAGCAGCCATCTGAGGTGGCATCGGATTGATTTTGGAGAGGACTAGAAAGGCAAAGAGGAAAATTAGATTGCAGCAGTCTGATGTATTATCCATTCAAAGTCCTCATGACTAATGTTACTAATGTCAGTCAGAGTAAATAAGCCTCTCCAGGATGTCACATGATAACTAGCTATCACAGCCTGGAGCCAGAGCTTCATTCCATACCATGTCTCAGTCAGAAGTAATATAAACATCTATTGGTCTCTTCCTAGATTGTTTATCTAAATTCACTCCCTACAAAAGCAACCTGTCAACCCAGTGTCACTTACTTCATGGACAAAAGCAGTGCTCATGAACCTGCTGTCACCTGTCAGTCACTGTCAGTTCAGCCAGGATGTCAAAATAGGGATGACAGTTATAGCCAGGTTTACAGCAGTTGCAAGGGGTTGTCAGGGATAGCCTGAATTCCTAGAGGAGGCTGAGATGGCCAGGTATATTTACTGTCTGTCACTATAGTTTCACCAAGTTCGTATTACACAGAAGACATGTTTAAAAAAAACAAAACTGGACTTTCCATGTGCAAGTGGCTTCTGGGTCAGACTGGTTAATTGCCTTTATCTTCTTTTTATATTGAATGAAACACCTTACAGTTTTCTCAGCTGAACTGACCTCTATTTAACCGCATTTCTTATTGTTTGGTCACTGGAGATTTTGATTTCTAGTTGGCCTCTTTGGCAACAGTATAGCAGCAGTGTATGAGATTTATAGTAAATGGGCTAAAAATGCAATACTTAAGTGTTGTCCATAAAGCATCTTTGCAAAAACACAGGTTTATCCAGCCATCCCCATGGCCTATGGCCATCTCTCTTTCTCGCTCGCTCTCTATCACTCATTTTCGTTTGTGTCTCTCTAAATTACTTTTTTTCCCAATGACTCAGAAACTATTATGTAAACACTTTCATCTGATTCACTGAAATAAGGTTAATAAGATGATAATGTGAATGAGTATGCAGAACACGATCTACACGCCTAGATTTCTGCTCAGCCCCTCAATTATCACCATGTGCTAGACACAGTACAAATTTATGAGAATAAGATGGCATCGTTTCCCCAGAGACAATTAAGAATATGAAAATGAAGAATCGGCATGATGCTTTAAATTGATAAAATTATAGATTTATAGATTTATGTTAATCCAGTAATTAGAGAAGATGTGCTCCACATGTGGATAATGTAAAATTTCTTAATAGGTCGTAATCCTCATTCCTCATATGATAAGTAGAGAGTCTCCAAGTGTGAGATGAGTCATATGACTTTAAGATCTGTGGTGAAACCTTTAGTGAGCCAGGAAGGTAAATGTCAGATCACAGTCAGACACACATAATCTGTAAAAAGACTAAAACGCACACTTGAAGACACACACTGTTGCCCACTTTCAGTTTCAGATACACACACACATACAAAGATGCAGACAGGCAACTCTTACTGTTTTCTGAAGCTGCTTGTTGCTGATGATAAACGGCCACCATGACATTACTCTCTTGCCTTTGAGAAAGAGAGAGAAGGAGAGAGTTACTCTTTAAAGAATAATGGATCTACAAAAATAATAGTTTATTGATTACTAAATGGAGCAGATTCTCCCTGAAGAAACATTTTCTTTCGACACTGGCTCATAGGTCTGTTAATTAATTAGAACACAGACACTGCAAAGAAAAAAAGAATAATTGGCTATAGTGTTTTTTAATGCTTTAATTTAAACACATGTCAAAGGATAGTAGTCTCGCTACTTTAGCAGACCAGTGTTTTCATCACTCACACAATTTCACACACACAAATGCACATAAGGATTAATTCCCTCCACTATACACCCAAACAGTGCGCACAGGACTAACAAACGGGAGCTATGTTGCTTGATAGCAGGCATTGATCACCGATGGCATCTCTCTCTCTCTCTCCCTCTCACAAACACACACGTTTGTTTCTATGTTCCTGTGGGGACATCTCATTAACATACTGCATTCCCTAGCCCTTAACCCTAACCTTAACCATCACAATGACATGCCTAACCTTAACCTGATTATAAGCTAAACCCTAAAACCAAGTCTTAATTTTAAAGCAGTCTCTACTTATGGGGACCTCAATTGTTGTCCCCACGGTGACACGAGTCCCCATCAGTGAGCGCGCAAGTCCCCCCTGGGATATAAAAACATGAAACATACACACACTCACACATCGACCAGCATTTGTCAGCCTAGTATGGTCCAGAATACTGACCTCCAGTTTCCACCCGTGGAAGTCAACATCACTGTCAACTCAGGAACGGCATCCAGTGTCATAGCAACAGGGGTTCAGACAAACGCGCCACACACATAATCAAAATGTGAGGTGGATGAAGCGATTAAGAGAGGAGAGGTATACTTGAATACCTGATGACAGCAAACACTTCTACAGGATGTTTCCTCCAATAATTAATTGCTCTATGTCTTGTGGTAACCTGAAAGCCATTAAGTGATCTATATTGTATAAAAAAAATAATGGTTGAATTATTGTCTATCCTTCTCACTTTTTGCCATTTTAGCAGTGGTGTTGTGAAGATGGCCAAATTGCTTGAGTACCATGAATTTTAATGTTGATGGTCCCAAGAGGAGGAACCTGACCTACAACATAGGACTGGTGCTGGTTCTGCTACTATTATGATTTAATTGTAGCACCCTTTTAAGTCGACAACTGCAATTTTGAACTCATCATGACCCTTTGCTTTTTCAAAGTCAAATCATATGCAAATATTTAGTCTTTATGTTACTATAGCTATTAATCGAATGGCCTTGCCACCCTTAGAGCAGCCAGTATAACGCCAGAAATGATGGACACAAGCTATGGTGGGCTATTGTGAGAATCTCATCAGTGACTGGAGCAGGGCCACGTACTTGGCAGTGGATGCCCCAAACGAATCCCTGTTGAGTTGTTGACCAATGCACATACAGGGAGAGGAAAGCAAGACACAAACACATAATCCATAATGCATTGCTGCCTGTGTGCAGTGAAGACTGAATCAGCTTCCCACAGTAACAGAAAGAGCTCTGGATATTTTGCAGGAGGCGACAGCGCACTGTGATCATTCACCACACAGCTTGTGCCTTAACACCTGTCAGAGCAGACAGTGGCTCTGTGTGTGTGAACATACGTTTTGTTGAGATGATGTTGCTTTTAGTTTTTCCTTCTTTTTACACGTGCATTGTATCATTCAGTTTCAGCATCAACAAAAAAAGCTGTGTGTGAAGGAGACTTGTGTCTCTGTGTTAAGACTCCATAAGAGTGTTTTTTCAGTCAATGCTGTTCTCTTTCTTTTTTGTTAGTAACCACACAGACTGGTGCTATCAAAATGTTATTCCACAAACCGAACTCCAATTCTCCCACAAACATGCACATACACGCACGCACACACACACAGGCTTATATCCCGGAAGCACAGAGGCAGAGAGGATATTGTAACAAGCATCCTAAAAAATGTTGGTCCAACAAGTGAGACAAGGCTCCCGCCTGAATTGAAGAGGATTATCTCTCTTAATTTATGGTAATTAATGCGCAAAGAGTAATGAGACCAGCATGTTATTGTGTAACTCAAGCCTGTCTCACACACACTCACACTCACAAACATGTATAAGGTCCCACAACTGTGTGTTATCGCTCCATTGAAGCCTGTTGCTTGTGGAACTACCCTAATTCTTTTTCACAAGATGCACACACACAAACACATACACTCACACATTCAGAGCTATGCCATTGTGTACTTCATGGGAATCTTGTAGTCCAACCAGATCTCACCATTCCAAATACACACGCTGATTCCTCTGTGGGACAGTCCTAGCTTGGTTGGATCCACATTCTTGTTTTGTTTCACCTCTTTATACAAAATCTAAAACAGTCCTTTAAGCTTTTTGAGGAAATCAAGTGAAAGTCACCAAGATATTCCGAGAGAGTCTGTATGATACACCAGTAAGATTAGAGTAACCAGACTATGCTTTTCTTAAATTTCCTGTCACTGCTGTCGCATCTACCTGTAGGGATATTATTTGTTAACCTTATTTCTTACCAAGCGCTTCACATCAGATATACTGTGCAGAAACAACAAAACTACCCCTTTTCCCTGCTATCATCCCCTGTATGCTGAATCATTGCATAATCAACTCGCAACCCAAAGCTGTTAAATACTATAGTACTACTGTGTGGTATAGAAATATTATATTGGCATTACAGTGACACTGTAAAAGATAATAAGGTGACAAAACGACCAAGCACGAATACATATTGCCTTCAATGACAAGTTCATATTATAGGACTCCCATATTGCTACCCTAGGAGTTTAAACCCTTTAACCCACAGCTGCTGCAGAGACACTCCATGTCCCTGTAGTACGATCAGAAGTAGCTTATATTATAGGAGCGAGACAGTGATTTTATTTAAGGGCAGTGGGCGGCGCGCACACAGCCCGTCTCTTAATGCGATATACGTGTGTCCGTTATCCAACCAGCCAGCCACCGAGCCAAACCCAGCCGAACCACACCGAGCCACGCCGATCCCAGCATTTAGCCCTGCCACTCCACACAGAGGCAGCAGAGGAGGAATGATGACCTGGTAGCGCATCTTTACGCACCCGACCCGCCGTCCGTCCCTTATAAACACACATTCTGCCTCTCCAGCTTTAATTCTCACGCCGAGACCATGGAGAAGGCAGTTACCTGGACCAATAATTTCATCTTCCTGCTGCTCCTCTTCAGCCAAATAGGTAAGAAATTGGAAATAATAAAAAATCTTATTTAATTTAGTAAGGCTGACATGTGACGTTTTGAACGCTGTCAAAGACTGAGCTGTTTTATTCCCTCGGATATTTCCTGCACACTTCAATGTGTGTTTCAGAATCTGCTATCAGCGGCAAAGAATGATCAATGTTACATTTAGAAATGGCATTTGTTAACATGCATGTCCGACATGGAAACGCGTTCATACAATACGGGCTACCGCTGTCCACTCAAATTTAGTTTCAAGTGCGTCCTCTGCAGAGCACGCAGGGAGTATTCTTATCATGCTTTTAACAGGTTGAGCTGTTCTTCCAAACACGAAGTATGAATGAAATGTGATGTTCTGTCTGTCGCGCATTTGGAATTGAAGAAGGTGCTCAAACTGCTCCTTCAGCGTCTGTTGAACTTCTTTGATAGAGGCTTTTAATCAAATAAATTTTGTGACACATTGTGGTTTCATTTCGAAACTTGGCTTTTGTTCAGTAATAAAATCCATAGACTATAATAACACCCCTATGATATTTAGATGGACGTTTCAAAGGAAATGTGTTGTGAATTTTATGATCTTATCGAGCTTAAATTGTTGCTCTATTATTCCTATAGGCTTGCTGTATACTTCACTTCAAATTTAGGGTTTGTATTTTTTCAGTTTGGATGCTGAGTATCTTCTTAATTTTACCTATCTCCTTGTGTCCACTGTGGCATCAGCAGGCCTACACCACATGTATAAAACTCTTTACAAGCCATGTTGGCTGCTTTCCACTATGTCAGTGCTTTAGCTCTGTTCACACAGTAAAAAGCAGTTCTGTAATGTGTTTTTTTGAAGTGTAATCACTCAAGATAGGAGACCGAGCAATGGTCAAAGCAGATCCTCTTTGGTAAAGAAATCTGAGAGTAGGACTTGGTGCTGATTTCAGTAACAGGTGCAGAAGTAAGAGTGAAAAAAACATGTTTTCTAATTTCCAAAGAGTAAAAACAGAAAACGCAAATGAACCTGGTCTCCAGTCACTTACAAGATGAACCGTCACTTCAAGGTTCATCAAAACCAGACTGGTAGCCCAGCAGTTATTTACAGTTTTTAAACATTCAACATTTCCAACACTGATTATCACTTCCCAATCAGGTCAATCAGTGTAATGTTTTAATGCAACAATCATTGCTTCAGTTTTAGAGAGAAAAAAACTTAAATTTTACTACTCCAATGCAGAGCAATTTGTTTGAAGTTTTCTGTCCATGGGATTTTGGTGGTGTATTAATTAAATAGCTTTGAAAATATATCATCATTTCTACCTTCATTTGTACCTCACATCATGCTCTTGATAAAAAAGACACAACCACATGCCCTCATCTAATTGACATGACATGACATGAAACCTGAGACGTAGAATAAAAACAGAGCAGAGCTTGACCAGTAAATCGGCAGAGCTGATGTATTGGCCAATATTAGCTTATTACAGGTGTATTTGTGGATATATCAGCCAACGAGTAACAAGAAATTGCAGTAGCCTACAGAAATACTAAAGATATGTATGAAGTGTTAGTCGCTTAGTTAGCCCTGTAGATTTTTCCAGCCATAAACGCTCCCACTCAGTATATTCTATATCTTAGTTGTAATTCTTAAAAACAAATTTCAAGGGATCAAAATAAAAAATATTTGTTCATATTAAGTGTTTACCTTTAAGAGTATTGGCCGACATGTTGTCATTTGTATACTCTCCAATATTAACATTAGTATTGGCTTCCAAACCTAAAACTAGTTTGATGTAATTTAAACCACGTACGGTGCCGTATATATCATCAGCTGGAATGTTTGTTCAGCCAGAAGGACAAAGACTTTATCACAAAAGCTGAAAATTAAAACAAAAAAGTTTCCAAATTTGCTGAGGACCCCTTGAGCCCTCTGAAGGACCCTGGTAGGCTGAATTCACCCATCTACAGGAAAATCGATTAGCACTCTAAAAGGTTTAACATTGATTCCTCACAAGGTTATATTTTTGTATTATTCCATCGTTTGATTCTTCTAAGAAAGTGCAGGAAGTGAACCTCATGACATTCATGAACTGATGAAGTCAAGATCAGTGGTTTCCAAATGTTTTCATGTCCTGAACACAAGCCTGTGTGTTCCCATTTGATGAGATTTGGTGTGATCAGATTAACTGTGAGACGTTTTTTTTTATAAATTTAATATAACCTGGTGCAGAAATAGACAAATGGTGATAGATGGGATGAGTGAGCTCTGTCATTGGTTAAACCTCTCCTCACTTTTGATTGGTTGTTTCTAATAACAGCGTTTTTGCTACTAGTCTTGTTTCATAAAATTAAGATCACATTTCCCAGAAATGCCAGTGGCCTTTAAATCCTTAATCCACCTGCTATCACTGGAGTTGTTTAAATAGCAGGAGATCTTTTGAATCAAGTGCTGTCTGGATCCCAGATTGAGTACCACTGGCTGAGAAAATTTTTCAGGTAGATTTTTAAAGTCAGAAGTTTGGCTATGCTCTGACGTTACAGCAGTGGAATCAGTTTCAGCAGATGTTTAAGCTTGTTGAGTCACAGTGCTGTGGCTGCAACTTTACATGTACTGGTTAATGTCTTTTCAAATTTGTGTGTTAAAGATGCTGTTTAGATGTATGGAGAGAGAAAAGATTGTTTCCTTTAGGGGAAGGAAATAGAGCATCCTCCAGCCATCTGTCCCACAATATGCCTGGACACCACTCAGAATCACACACACACACACACACTTTTTCTCACTCGGCCTCTCGCTCGCACTCTTCCATACAAAAAAAACACACATACAAGTCGCTGTGATGTTGTGGGTGCTCTCAATTTGGCCTTGTTTGTCAGCAGTTCTGAGCAGTTCTGCCAGTGAACACAATCTTCTAACTGGAGTCCTTCACCGTGCCATACGCTTTTTAACAGCATGGTTGCCCGTATACTGTACATCATACATCTGACTTCTCAGTGGTAATCACACCTTCTCCCTGTGGTTCCATATGTGCAGTTCAGCAGGAAAGGGATTTGAGCATATGTTCTTTTTTTGATGCATCAACTATTTTGTCATTGAATATATATGTAGATACAAGTGTTGGAAGCCCTGTAACTTTAAGTTGTTGTGTCCTGTGAGTCCTACTGGTTAGAGATTTCAAACTGATCTGATTCAGCTGAGCGTTATGATTATGTTTCTGTGCTTCTTCTCTCATAGCTTATCTCTCCTGATCTCATTTTGTTCCGTTCAGCTTTTCCAAACACAAAGAACTGCATCTGTCTTGCACTTGCTTGCATTTTGTTGTAGATGGCTGGAGAGGTTTACACTAACAGACTGCATTTCAGTTCTCCTATTAGATAACTCACTGATAAACATTTATATGCTTTACTAAAAGACTAGACGGTCTACCGAATGTGGGATGATACCTGCGCTCACCAGCCTGATATACACTTAGATTTATGTGGGCACATCTGCAAGCTGCTTTGTCAGTGTAGCTGCTCTGGAACGATGTTAGCCTTCCCCTTGTGAGTTTTGGGATGGTATTGAAAAAGTTAGTTTAGAGCCCTAAATGTCTTTACTAAATGTTAATGCATTCCTCCCATGGTCAATGACAGCTAAAGTCATCACTGGCTAGCGTAAAATTTGTATTGTTATGTGTTGAGAATAATGGAGTTGGATGAGGTCCCTTCTGACAAACTGTATTGACGACTGTTTGACGAATGGATTGGTGCCCTTGAAATACAGAACACAGAGAGTTTCAAACTAATGCTTTCCAGTTCATTTCCTCCTCATAAACAAACAGCTCAGGGATCATAGAAACACTGTGTAAACTACAAAGAGATGTACAGAAATAAGTGTCACACAATAAGTTTAACAATACATACAATAATTGATAATGAGTGTGAAGTAAAGACAACTATTTTTCACCACATAATTAGACTACTCCCACACCTCGTTTACTCATCAAGAGTTTTAAAGTAGTTTACCTTCATCTTTGGTTTTGATCTCGTCTCTAGACATGTTGCCGTTTCTTCAAACTCTTGGCATGTTTCCGCTTTACAATCATTAAGCCTCTGATGCAATTCACGACAGGTGGTAATCAGGTTTATTTAATTAAATTAATTATTTTATGAATAAAATAAGCCTGACAAATAGCACTAGGAAATGATTGAAATCAACCAGTTTGAGTTTAGTGGTCTGTTACAGGTGGTGCTTGATGATTTGCTAGATCTGTCATGTGATCTATAGATTTAAGACAAAGAGAACCTGAGTAATAAATAATCGCACATTAAAGACTATTACTCATCACTGATAGTAAGGTAGATGCTTTTAAACAGTCAGTACTTACAAATTATTAAAAAAATTCCTCCTGTGAGAAAACAAAAACCCAATCATCAGTAAATAGCAAAAGTCCCCTTTAGACACAACCTTACACTATGTCATAGTTAATGTGTTTTGGTTAATGTCATCATATGTTTTCCTTGTGAGATACCATCTGGCCACCCTGTGCACTCTGAGCATTTGCGCCAGAGGGGTTGCATCCGGTGGCACAATACGATGTCTGGTGGTGTAATAGTAATTGGCTACAAAATACTGGCTCACACATTCTGGCACACACAGCATACTGAATGTGTAAATCCATAAATAATATGTTGAGATCAATGATGACAGAGAGTCAGACACATAGTAAACTGCAGTGGTGATGACACTGTCAAATAACTGTCAAAAAACTGTCAAATACAAACAAACTTATGTACTTCTAATCTTAACTTCAGTTTTTGTGGGTATGATACAAAATGCTGCTGACCCAAATTTCAAATTAACCCCAAGTTAATTATTTATTAAGTAGAATTAGTGGTGGATCCAGTAGATTTCAAGAGTGAATAGATTAAGCCTCTACACTGCAGTCACGTTAACTTTGAATCTGAGTGGTGAACGGTTCTCAAATAATCTTAAAAAACGGAAACTGGGCTTGCACCGATCTGACTCTTTCTATCCTGAGACCAATGATAGTCTAATGGATTACATCCCTAACTGAAACAATTAAATTTATATGTGAGTGAAATACAATTGTAATTAGTTTTATAGGCCTACTGTCTTTTAATATTATGCGTAAGAGACGTGTTTATGAATAGTGACACTGACACCAACATCATATATCACTGCTGCTTCATGCTGACCCTCAGTACAGTCCCTACCTAAGTGTTTCCTCACCCCCGCTGGTAATTTAATTATTTCCATTCTCAACTCATTATGTTGTGACTGTATCTAAAACTAATTTGTTTCCCACATCCCTTCTACTGTAGTTTTAACTTCATGCTTAACGTGAGATTACTTACAAACATACACACACACACACACAC
>JAPMOB010252113.1:0-10308 GCA_029875015.1 Lepomis gibbosus
CACACACACACACACACACACAGACGCATACACATATAATCACCAACACTTTAACTTTTAAACAGATCTTCTCAACTCTAATGCTAACAGTAACTCTCTCCATTGAATGTCTTGTTGTCTTGTTCTCTCATCCTTATACTTAAAAGACTAAAACACATACACAGTATAGAGAAAACATACATACTGTTTGTACACACATACACTAATTTTAGTGGTGACAGAGCAGCAGGAATGACTAATTCAGCAAATCAAAAAAAAAAAAACAAGACCGAATCAGAGCCCAAAGGCTTACCGGCTGGGGTTTTTTTGGTCTCATAGTTTTTTAAAAAATTTAACATTAATTATTCTATTTAACTTCATATAAAGTCCCATCCAGGACATTGGCAGCACATTTAATCTGGAGACAGACAACAAAACAAACAATTTATAGGTCTCAGACAACAGGAACATTTTCCTGTCTGTTCCAGCATTCACACTTGTTTGTCCAAAATGTATTACAGAGTTCTGATTGAGCCTTTTTCTGCTGAGTGACTGGAAATAGTAAGTGGTGACTTTCCTCCTCACACATTTACAATGGTGCTGGCAACCTCCTTACATCTGCCTGTAAATGACAGGAAATAGCAAAGCCTCAATGCTTATTAGATGTACCCAACGTGGTGGAATGTGTGTTTATGGTTGATAAAGCATCAGTGCTAATAAACAGGACTGTGAGTCCACATGCTTGCATAAAGAAGAAGACTCACACACACACACACACACACACACACACACGTATTCATTCCACTTAGTGGTTCTAAGAAGGAGCAATGCTCCCCATAAAGTACTGAGTCATGAGTATGGTGCAGAATTCAATCATCGTTTTCCTTCTGGGCTATGAGCTTGATTCCCATCAGATGAACACACACACACACACACACACACACACACACACATGCACTGTACATTTTCCCATCAACACATCACTATTGTCCAGTGTTGTTTAGCGGCTAATGAATTTACATGCCCCCCAACAGATGCACTCCTTTACCACTCATATAAAACACAAGGCCTGAGTGCGTGGTGGATAAGTGTGTGTGTGTGTGTGTGTGTGTGTGTCTGCCCTTGGGTATACCAGTAATGAAATAAAAAGGCTGATTTCATGGTAACTGCTTACAGTACAAGTCCCTTCCCATAAATTGACCATCATCCATTTCTTATTGTTTTAAATGGCTGGAGAGAGCTAGAAGAATACTATTTAGGGATGAGTGGGAAAGGAGAGAAGAAATGTTTAGAGGAAGATGAAGAGTTGGATAGATAAGAGGAAGATGGACAAATTCTGAAAGATTAACCTGGGTCGCGTTTTTTGTTCTAGAAAAGGGAAAAAAGAGGAGTTCTAGAAAATGTTGTTGCTTGCGTAACTGGCAATTTAACAGCTTAACTACCTGAAAACATAGTTTGCCATAGCCTTCATTTGCTCAACAGCAGGGCAAAACGCCAAAAATTACTTTCAGATATGATTTAGCCCAAGTCTGGCTTGAGCTGATGAAGATAGTCAGGTTGAAAGTGAGAGGAGAGATAGAAAAGCAAAGGAGAGCGAAGAAGACAAGGTAGATGGGTAGAAGACGTGTGGTGTATTTCAGAACGGGAGGAGAAAGGGTGACATGGGAAGATGAGGAATGGGGCGAGATGCAGAGAAGTGAAGGGAGGGGAAATCCCTCAGGGAGGTTCATCTGTCCACATATGTAATGAAAAGATAGTCATCTATGTACCCGCCTAATGTAGTGTATCGATGAACAGCTAACAGCCTCTCTCGCTCTCTCTCTCTGTCTCTCGCTCTCTAATCACTTGTGTATGCAGTGAGGTTACAGGCTTTGTTGAGGTCTCCCTGCCTGGAGTCAAACCAAAGCCTTTCAACTCAGTGGCTTATAGACCACCCTATCCCACACTGGTATGCACTCGATCCCCCTCTATCCCCAGCTCTGTAGCAGAGGTCAGAGGTCAGGAGCTGGCAGGTGATTAGATGTTGTTGTGGTAAGGGAATACTGGGCTGCTAAGTACTGCAAAAACACCAACTGTCTCTGATATCACTGGCCACAGGCCTTTGGCCTACCAGTGTGTGTGTGTGTGTGTGTGTGTGTGTGTGTGTGTGTGTAGAGGTCAAGAAGGGACAAGGACCAGATTTTTGTCTTGAACTAGAAATTCTGAACACACAATCCACCTGGAAATTAACAGGATCCATGTGTCTGTGTGGACAAAAGTCTTTGTGTGTGTGTGTGTGTGTGTGTGTGTATGTGTGTGTCTGTGTGTGCACATGAGACTTTAAGCTACACTGCTAGTATTTAAATATATCTCCAGATCATATCTGCCATTAAAATAAGTTATAGTTGGAGCCTTAAACATGCAGACAGACAGTAACAGTTGGATGTGCACACGCATTCATTTTAGGTGCTGGAGAAGTCAGGGGAACACAGACTCTCCAGTAATGTTTTTGATGACCCGGCTGTGGCCACCACATAAACTACCGTGGCTGGTAGAGCGGTGTGTCGGGTTTAAAATTAGGTCAGATTTGGCAAAAACTGTAGAAGTTTTGCGTGAATATGTCAGATTGCCACAAAAAGTCATAGCACAGCTATTAGTTGCACAATTTGATGTGTAGGTGGGAGGAGTAGGACACAGAAAGATGAAACGCTTTTCCAATGCATGCGAAGCGCACATAATGAGTAGAAGGAGTCTGCAGAAAAGGTACGCCCTTGCCTTTCCTGCCTTTAAAACTGATTGGCTCTTGAGGCACTGAAGTCTGTGTGTGTCAGCGTATATGTGAAGGCGGCTGCTCATGAATGACACGTGACATTTGTAGAGCATGTACGTAGGTTAGCAGATGTGACTCAGAGTTTGGTAGACAGATGAATGAGACACACACACACACACACACACAATCAGTGTTTTCGGGTGAAGGTTGCAGACTGAGAGGATTCACTAGTAATTATGGGTCTATTCTCATCACTCTTCATTCGAGGACTAAAGTGCTCTCTTGGCGCACCCTTCTCCACTTTAGTTTGATTGAAAAGACTCTCACACAGTACACACAGTTTCCAAAATGGTTTAGCTTAGACACATACACGGACACATAGATACATATTAGCATGCAAGTGCACAAAATCCACATGCAAACACACAGCACAGCTGTTGTAAAGCATTCTTGATGAGCACACAGTGCTCTTTTGGCAGTGCCTCAGCTCACCAAAGTTCAAGCACCCTACAGTTAATATCCTGAGTTAATGCCAGACTGACTCACTGCCTTCTCTCTCTCACACACACACACACACATACACACGCACGCACGCACGCCCACACTCAGCCCCAAAGCTTTGATTGTTCAGTGCCCTTGCCAAATGTTTCACTGCAACGGGGAACTGACTGCAGCCATATCTCATGTACGCACTCTTTCTCTCACCCCTTCTCCAAGTCTCAGCCTTGACTCTCCCTCTGCTGTGTGCCATAAATAATCACAAAGTGAAGCCCAATAATTAGCTGGCATAGGTGGGAGAGGGCTATCAAGATGTGGGAATGCCCACAGGAACGAGATGATATAGAGGGAAGGAGTGGAGAATAAAAGGGTAGACCGAGGGGAGTGAAAGATTAAAAGGGGATGGAGTCGTGCAGACACGGCAGCCAGTTGGAGCAGCCAAGCAAACCCGGTGACCCCTCTCCTCGGCCCAGTGTTTTCCCTCTCTGATGTTCTTCTCTTTTGGCAGCAGCAAGACATCTCCATCGCAGCCAGGCCCTGCCCTTCCTTTCTTAGCCTCACCTAGCATACCAAATCATGGTCCAGAGCAGCAGAGCAGCAGAGCAGCGTGAGCCAGCCCCACCCGACCACTCACCCAACCCTGCAGGAGGCAAAGCATGGAACCCTCTGCTGCTCATATGAAGCACTGGAAAACTTTTATAGCTCCATAATATTTAAACCTCTCCCTTCAGCTCCCTTTTTTTCTCCTGTTATGAAGCAGTCACATTCTTTCTGCATGTGCCACAGATGTTCTGACTTTATTTCAGCGCTGTCTTTGCTATCTTATTCTTATTTTCCTCTCTATCTGTCCCCCTTTCTTTGCTTTCTTTCTCTCCATCTTCACCGCTCGCACTCGCACCCACTCCACCGCAACCTCCACCGCGTGCTGCCCCCTCGTCTCGCTGGCTTGCTGTAAGAAAATCAGGGGCTTAGAGAGCAGTCAGCACAGAGATCCTCCACAATGCAAAGCAGATGTGTGACACACACACACACACACACACACACATTGAAGAGCAGCCTGGAGCATTTTGGGCCAGAGGGTGGAGAGAGAAGTAAGCAGAAACAGCTCTGTTGCTACGATACAGCCAAAATAAAACAGACTCGGAGAGCTGCAGTCTCTAGCTGAAACAGGCGGTTTGTTTCACACACACACTACTAACTGTCAAGACTGGAAAACAATGTTTTGAGAGAGTCCTGGGAAAATGGACCAGTTGATCCTGCAGGCTTTCATAAATGGTGCTGTGTCAGATTTCCTGTACTCGTGTCTCATTTTCAGCTCGAGTTTGTTCACAGTCAAGTTAAAAAGATGCAAATTGTTGGCTTTGGCTATCTGTTGCTGATTATGTTTCAGTGTACGATGAGTCTGAGTTAGGGTGGGAGTGTGTGCATTCATGTGTGTGTGTGTTTGTGGAGAGTTGAGGAGTTCAGGCTTGCTGGCACATGCTGTTGTGTGTGTGTGTGTGTGTGTGTGTGTGTGTGTGTGTGTGTGTGATTGAACTGTTTTCAAGGGTGTTCATTGTAGCCAAAGGTCTGCTGTCTTCTTGATGATGAGAGTGAGAGACCAGCAGGGATATGGGTGTGTGTGTGAGAAACAGAAAGAGAAAGAGGAGATAGAAAATAGTGATGTCTGTCTGTCAGTGTCTGAGAGCTTGTCCATCCAAATTACTTACTTTTGTTTCCCCTTCTCTTCATTTGTCTGTCTCTTTGGTAATTAGGCCTCTTTAGCAGTGTTATTTTCATGGTTGTTAAATACATGTGTGCAAACAATTCCTCAGAGATGTGTGCGTCCTAATCCTCCTCAGAATGAAGGTCTGCAGGAATGTTTATTTCCTTGTTCTCCGGTTCTCCAGAACAGGTGCTATATTCTTGGAAATCTCCTGATGGCTGTGAGCACTCACCCACACACACACACACACACACACTCACACACACACACACACACACAACACACGCACACACATAAAGCCAAAGGGGATTCCTGGGACTAATGTTTAACAGGGAGAAATTGGACGGCACCATCAATTTTAGCTCCTTGTGCAGACACTGTGGTTTACTCTAGATAGCCAGGCCAAGCCTCAGAGATAAGGCGACTCTTGGCCTGCCTGTGGGAAAGATGAAAGCATTCTCTTTAAAGCAGACTTTCTTTCTCTTTTCCACCACCAAGTGTAATATGTGTGACTGTGTCTGTCAGATGGCAAGATTGTGAGAGCAGGATTAAAACATTGCAAGCAGTAATGTGTCACAAAAATTTTTCTTAGTAAGATTTTTATTTGTACCCTTAAAGTTGGATACATGTTTATATGTGGCGACCAAAGAATTAGCATTACACTCATCACGTATGTCAAGTGCACCACACTCTCTACAGGCATATTAAAACTTGTTTAAATGTGCTTCCAAATATGTGCCTTTCTGTGGATTAAATACATAAACCATCGTACGTGATGAACAGTTGTGTACTTTAACTGAAGCATTTCCAGCCTGACTTGGTGACAGCTTTAGGTTGTGCAGCTGGACATCATCAAGTTTTCCATGCTTGCTCACATACTGTGCATTGCCAGTGATTTACAGAGGTCATGGTAAAGAATTTGAAGTACTTTAAAATATTTCTGAATCCTACAGTCTTCACAACTCATCATATTCTACTCATCAGTCATTGAATACTACTAAGGGACAAGAGCTCAATCTGTTCACCTCAAAGTCTGGAGATATGTTTCAGATTTAGTGGTTAATCTGTAACTTGCCATGCCAAACAACGCGCAGACACACACGCACATGTGCACATGCACTCATCTTCACCCATACACAAACAGACCTACCATGGTGAATGCTGTGAGTAACTGTAGATTACAGAGCTGTCAAACTGGGTGCTGGAAGGAGGCAATTAGATCAGGAGATGCCTTGCTAATGCGCTGCCTGACCCCCAACTGTTATCGTTCTGAACCTTGTCCCAAACAAAAGCAGAGTACTGTTAAATGTAAGACTGCCTTTAGGCTCCGAGGACTGTGTCTCACAGATACACACTCAGACCAGAGTGCAGGATATGCAGAGGCATGCACAACACTAAGCCCTGACACACAGGTATGAAAAAGATTCCACTGGAAAACCACTGGAATACTGTACTGTTTCCCAGGATCTCCTAACTATTAGTAAACACTGTGTGTGCTGTGTGTGGCCATGTGTGAATCTGTGTGGGTTCGTAAGGATATATATGTGTGTGTGTGTGTGTGTGTGTGTGTGTGTGTGTGTGTGTGTGTGTGTGAACAAGAGGGTGTGTGCCTCTGCCAACATTTTAAGCACACAGAGGATCCATTGTGATATGGTTGTGTCCCTCAAGGCGCTGGAATCTGGCACATTGTCTTTGTCGGAAACTCAAACCATTTACAATTCTCAACTTGTTTTGATCCTTTCAGAAAATTCCATTTCCTGCGGTCGTTTGGGGAGTGACTGTAGAGAAGCCTCTGGAAGGAAAAGCCTCATTATAGCTTCAGTGAGTTGGAAGACTTGACTTGAAGGTCAGTGCCAGCCTCACCGCTGAAGTTTCCTGTGAGAGAATGAATTGTGGATGAAAAGGTGACCCTTAGTTGAGAAGAAAACCTAGCATCGGTTGTTCAGTGCTGCATGGGTAAACAACCTGTTGAGAGGGAGGCTCATGAGGATGATTAGTTAATTAATCCATTTATTTAGTGATTTAGCCACATTTTTTCACTAAATTGAAATTTCAGTTAACAGCGGTGTAAAGGAATAAAGACTAAACCACCTGTTTTGGGGGTTTCCTGATCTTTCCATGTGCAGTCCTTTTCCAATTGTTTTCTAGTCCCTGGCCGTGCCCTGCTGGTCAGTCCAGCTTTAGTTTTCCACAGCCTCACATGCAAGGGCAAATCTTCACTCAGACAACCCAACCCTGTGTGCATTTTGACCAACAACACAATGATAACATGGTCGGTTTGCAGCAACACAGTTTGGTGACAAATCAACTCCACAGTTTCCTGAAGACAGGTGACAGGGTGAAACTCTGATCATCATCCAGCCTGCTACACTGACAAACACCAGCGGTATTGCGTGTTTGTGTGTGTGATGTAATGTCTGAAGCATGTATATAAAAATGGACATAGCATCCGTGATGTCACCCATTGGTTTCTGAAGAGCCGTTTTGAAGCTCAAAATTAGCGGAGCTGGCTGCCGCCATCTTGGCAGTGCGTCACAGCGAGTCACTCCCGGATAACCAAAAATGGGCAAATAGGTGGAGCTGAGGTGACGTGTTGCTGAAACCACTCCTGCCTAGCTCGATGTGACCGAGTTAGCTCAGGCTAAGGAGCTAATGCTACATGCTACTCTGCGGTGCTGTACGGTGGGGGTTTGAACCTGTGCGGCCGTGTCGTTACTAGTTTACGGACATTACCAACTACAGTCAAGGTAAGACACCGGAAAATAATAAAATAACTCATATATCTGTTATTGACGTTATACTTCATAAGGCTTTTTAATATATAAGTTAAATGTGATAACATTATTTTGCAACTCTAACGTTAGAACAGTTAACTATGAATCAGTTAATAATTAACGTTACCTTAAGTTTAATGAATGTTGCAGCTCAAACGAACAATTAAATCAATCAACCCTTTTACATACCGTTGGTTACGAGCGGTCACCTCAGTATGTTACTTGTAATAAACGTAATAAGCCAGCAGTAGAGTCCTTAGCTACATCATGGAAGCTGTACGTTAACGTTATAACTTGTAAAACGTTAGCCATGGCTGCTATCACGTCCACACCGCTATTTTGAGTATAGTTGCTGCTGTCGGCAGGGTTGTGTCAACTTGTGTGGGATTATTGTCTGGAATAGAACACGAGAGAGAGAAAGTTACTTTTTATATTTGTCACAAGATTCTTGTTGAGGTTCTGATGCCTCCAAATCTGCTACTCAAAGCTTAAACTTTGAGTCTAAATAACATTGCTAGTCTTGGCTACTGGACATTTGACAGCTAATATAAAATTGTCTGTCTTAAAAGGACAACACAAAAACATTTAAAGACTGTCTCCCTTGTTCCATTTTCTCCCGCAGTCACACTGTGGATCAGATGTCCCACCTGGTAACGTTACCCAGAGAGCTGCAGAGACCTGGGAGTCCTCATTGTGCTGATGGGGTTGACAGACGTGGAAAGGCCTTCTCTCCTTCTGTTTACTTTGACTTTTTAATATTGTCCATACTTTTAAAAAATATACAGTTTATGGTAATAAATTCTATATATATATGTTAGCACTCCCTGTCTTTACTACTTACTGAAAAGCTTATCGTATACCACAGATAAAACATGAAACATTAAAACTGAACTCTTGCTAAAGAACATCAGTCTAGTATAAGTTAAAAAGTGAAAATACTCCCAAACGTGTTTCACATGAAATGTTGAAAAGTAATTATGCAGTGAACTTCTGTGTGTGCAGGAGTATTTTTACTTTCTACCTTATACTTTAAGATAAATAAGGAGCCAAACACCCAGTACCCATATACTGTATAACAGAGCCTGTGAAGTTTCTGAAGAGTGCCTTGTTTGCTGCTCTGATATAAGTCTAGTTAAAACACAGAATAATGTGGGCACATCCAAACCATCCTGTGGGTAAGTGCTGAAACAAAGAATGATCTGCACAGAGTAATTATGAATCCCATTAGGTGGTTTTTATTGTGACCTTGCAAACTCTTGAGGTCTCAGAGCTGACCAAATGCATATGTAGTAAACAGGTGAGTATACAATGTAAACCACACAAAGCCTTCTCAGAGGTCGCAATAATTGACACCTCCTACAGGGCTTCAAAACTATTCAGTGTGCAGATAATTCTTTGTTTTTCACTACAGAGTAACTTCTCAGTCCATGTCACATTTGTCTCTTAAAGAAATATCAAAATAAAACCATATACAACATCAACCTTTAATGTTTTACTTTCTACTAACATGTAAAATGTTAACCTATAAATAACATCTTAATATTTTTTCATGTACAGCTGTTAACTAAAATATATTGTTAAGTTTAGATCACACTATTTAAAATTAAAATATGAAACTGAAATGAATGAAGAATGATTTTATTATGTATAATTAGTTTGATACACTTTATAACAAAGTGTTCCTTATACAAAAGTAATAGTTTAATAAATTAAACTCTTGTCTTGCATTAATGAAAACATCAATATTACAAGGTTACAAATGTAAAAGTAGTTTTGTATGACTTGAAATGTGTTGAGTTATTACAATGATAGAATCTGTTGATAAGAACCCAGTGTCATAATTTCACGTCAGTAGTGTTTAGGTGTTGTGAGTAAAAGGAAAAGCAGAAGTTGAAGAGCTGGAAGCTGGAGCCGTTTTCTCCTGAAGAGCTCGATACAGCTAATCACATCTGGAGGGCTCTGCAATCTGGCACCTGTAAAGACAACAATGGGTAGACAGTTAAGCAGCTTCTTCCAAAGAGCCATAAAGCTACTGAACTCTGAGATCGCCTCAGCATGACAACCTCTCTGGCATGTGACAGTAATTAGGGGTGGCAATGTGAAATACACTGTTTACTAATATGTGTAATATACAGGTTTCTGCTGGACACTGCAATAATAACTACTCAAGTCAGATCTTACTGAACGTTTATTATAAGGATCCTATTTTTTATTTCTTATTGAACTGTACTCGCCCGGTAGTAAAAGTTACCGTTAGCATAACGTCAGCTAACTGAGAGGTGAGCCTTTACTTACAACTTCACACAGACGCCTTTTCTTCAAAGCATTATCACCCTAATGTCTAACACTAAGGTTAATCCTATAACGTTACATTTTGGCTTCTGTCTTCTTGCTGACTTGTCTTTGACTCATTAAAAGCTCTGGTCAGAACACACTAACTTACTTACTTGCACTAACTTAGCAGCTTGGGGCTGGTCGTATCTGGCTAATTAGCTTAACAAGCTAACTTTAAGCTAAAAAGCTATATGCCGAGCGATACCTGTTAAATGTTAACACATACATAAAATACATTGATAAATAAATTTTACTCACCAAGTAGAACA